>JAREIK010013814.1:0-67527 GCA_029783825.1 Sapria himalayana | reverse complement strand
TGGATATGAAAAGTATCATTTCTTTTTTTTATACTAAATGAGTTATGTATACAAGCCCACAATACCCTAAAACCATTCAAAATCAAAGTAAAATATATTACAAAATAATAATTTTTTATTTTTAAATTTTGATTCTTTTTATAAGCTTATAAATTTTTTTGATGAAGATAATTTATTTAAATTATATTTGTCTCATTCATAATTTTATTTTGCAATTAATATTTCTATAAAAATAAACTAATAAATAATCAAAATTAATATTAAAATTTTAATGAATACAAAATTTAAAATGAGATTTATGATTAATTATTTAGGGTATACTGGTTTAATAGGTTTAATTATTTAGGAGTTTAGGAGTTTAGTGATTTTAAGTGTTTAGGCATTTAGTAGTTTATATGTTTAATTTAAATTATAAAATAACAAAAAAATTATTTTTCAAATTTTTTATCAATTTTGAAGGTTATAACCTTTATAAATATAATAATTTTTAAATATTTTTCAAATGTGAATACAATATTAAGTTATAATAAACTTAATAATTATATATCATGTAAATTAAAAAATAAACAATTTTATTGATAGATATTAATAAACTAAATATAAATATAAATATAATAATGATCAAAATATAAATTAATAAACTATTATTTATTGATAGATATTTATATATTATTTATAAATACTTAAACCATTAAAGATGGTTTAAATGTTTAATTATTTAAGGGTTTTGTGGTTTTGGGGTTTAGGAGTTTAATGATTTAAGTATTTAGGCATTTAGTAGTTTATAGGTTTTATATAATCAATAAAATAGCAAAAAATTTATTTTTGTGATTTTATCTCATTTTCAAAGATAATAACATTTAAAAATATAATAATTTTTAAATTATTTTCAAATGTAAATATAATATTTAGTTATAATAATCTTTATAATTATATAACATGTAAACTCAACATAAATAATATTATTGATAAATATTCTAATAATGATTAAAAATAAATTTATAATCTATTATAGATTAGATAGATATCTATTAAAATATAATTACAAAATCTAAAATGATTCAGATGCAAAGCAAAATATATTACTATATAATAATTTTTTGTTTTGAAAATTCTTTTTCTTTTAAAAAGTTTATCTATAATTTTTTGATGAAAAATAATTTATATAAATTATTTTTGTCTATCTCAATTTATTTTGTAATTAATATTTGTATATAAATAAACAAATAAATAATTAAAATGAATCTTTAAAATTATAATGAAAAAAAATTAGATTGATTATTTATTATTTAGGGATAGCGGTTTAATTTAAATTAGATCTGTTTCACTAATAATTTATTTTGTAATTAATATTTCTATAAAATAAATTGATAAATAATTAAAATAAAAATTTAAAATTATACTGAATAAAAATTAAAATGAGATTTAAGATATATTATTAATGTATAACAGTTTAATAGTTTAAGTATTTAGTGGTTTTGTCGTTAAGTGTTTAGCGATTTATGTTTTTAGGCTTTTAGTGGTTTATAGGTTTTATATAAAAAAATAAAATAACAAAAAAATTTATATTATGTTTGATCATTTTCATAGCTTATAACATTTGAAAATATAATAATATTTAAAATTTTTTGATATTTTTATCCAATATTTTGTTATAATAATATTAATAATTATATAACATATAAATTTAATATAAATAATTTTATTGATAGATATTATAATAATCATCAAAAATTAAATTTATAAATTATTAATATTAAGATAGATATTAATTAAAAAATATTTACAAAACCCAAATTGATTCAAAATTAAATTAACATATATTACTTGATAATAATTTTTAAATTTATATTTCTTTTATAAGCTTATATTTTTATTAGATAAATTATACATTATTTAAATTATATTTTTCCCACTCATAATTTATTTTGTAATAAATATTTCTAAATAAATAAACAAATAAATAATTAAAATGAATATTTAAAAATATAATAAATAGCAATAAAAAATTGATTTAATAATTATTAAGTAGTATTTAGCAGTTTAATGGTTTATGTATTTAGGCATTACGGGATTTAGGAGAGTACTGATTTAACTTTACATGCATTTAGTTGGCCAACTATAGTTGGAAGGAATTTGGATCTTGTGACCCCTCTAAAAATTGTAATTGAACCATATTTTTATTAAATTGAATTAATAAAATAAGTAAAAGTGAAATTAAAATTTACAAGATTTGTATACTAACTTGATTCATTATCATCAAGGTCTTGAACTAATTCTTCAATTTCAATAGGTTTGTTTGAGCTTCTCAACCAATTTTCTAGACATATGAGAAATTCAGCTATAATAGGTGTTAAAGAAATCCTAAATTTATCTAAAGTTCTTTCCCCAGTGCTAAATGTAGATTCGTAGGCCATAGTATATGCTTGGATTGCAAATACATCACTTGCTACATTTGCCAAAAAAGGATACCTAACCTCATTTACCTTCCACCAGTTTAGAAGATCAAAATCACTTCTATTTTTTTCAAATTAGTCCTCCAAGTACCTATCCAACTCTTCCAAAACTGCAACTTCTTGTTCTTTCTCCAACTTCTACCATCAAAGTAGAAGAGAAATTTTCTTTTGATTCATCTTCATTTAAATCTTTATAATCATCCATCATGTCATTTAAAGCATTTATAACCATTTTCACCAAATTTTTAGCCAATTCCTCTCCATAATACTTAGTGTACTTAACCTTGAGATATTTGAGCTTATATCTAGGATCCAACACTACCGCTACAAAAAGCATAATATTTGTTGACAGAAGAGAACCCCAATATTTGTTGAATTTATGTCTCATTTTCATACCCATTTCAGACACCATTGTATCTCTACTATATTCACAAAGCTCAATTTTTTTTTCGAAATTTGAATAATCTCAGCAAAATAAACACTAAAGGTAGAATATTATGAGCCTGAAAATTTACAAGTTACTTCATAAAAAGTTTTCAAGAAACGAGCCAAAATTTTGGCGTTTGTCCAGTCTCTCTCAGTTGGAACGTTTGAACCAAACTCCTTCAAAAACCTTTTGTCTTTGTCCTCCAACTTATCAAATTCTTTTTGATATTTTATATCAGTTTTTAGAATCAAATAAGTTGAATTTCTTCTTGTAGGACAATCTAATTGTAATGAAGATCCATATGTCAAGTTTACTTCTTCAACACATAACATAAACATATCTAATCTTTTAGGACTGCTCCTCACATATTTCACCATGCCTCTAATTTTTTGAATAGCACCCTCAACTACAGCAATGCCATCTATGATAATTAAGTTTAGGATATGAGCACAACATCTCATATGAAAATGCTCGCCTCTCAAAAATACAACACTTTTCTTCACAAGCCTTTTTTCAATTGTTCAACTGCAACATCATTATTTGATGCATTGTCAACAGTAATGCACATCAACTTTCTCAAACCCCATTCATTCATGCAAAACTCAATAGCATTTCTAATATTAACTCCACAATGACTTTTTATTACACAAAAGTTCAAATGCCTTTTATGCATATTCCATTGCGAATCAATTAAATGAATAGTCAAACATATATAAGACAAATTTTGAATGCTAGTCAAAGTGTTTGTAGTCAATGAAAGTCTACACCAATGAGATGATATGCTATCAAATAATTTTTTCTTTTCCTTCACAAACAAAGAAAAATAATCCCTCGGTGTAGAGTGCCTAGATGGAATTTTAAATTGAGGAACACCAACTTCACAAAACTCCTTGAACTCATCCCTCTCAACAAAACAAAAAGGCAATTTATCTTTTATGATCATTTTCACCAAAGCCTCCCTAACTAGTTGTTGATTAAAATGCCGACAAGTTAATTTGTTATCCTCTGAACTAGAACCTTTAACGAAACTCAACAAAGATTGTGACTTGTCTTTACCTTTGTGAGCTTCTATTAATTTTTTTTTGTGTGGAAATTCTCTACAAGTCTCTCTAAAGTATTTCCATAAACCTGAAGTACCTTGATCACTTTTTTGCCAAATATTCTTTCATACACCATATACAAGGTGCCCTACCAGTTTCATTTCCCTCTAAATCAACTAATATCTCATAAGTTTCCCAAACATCAGACTTATAATTTTTATGATCTTGAGGTCCAGATGTACCTTGACTTTCTTTTACAAATGGAATTGAAGAACCTGTCGTAACAATTGGAGGGTTCGAGAAAAGATGATGATTGGATTTACGAGTACTTTGATCATTTGAGATGTGATCATCTTCTATTTATTGTATTTTTAATTTACAGCTGGATTGTGCCATCTGCATTGGCATTAATTAATATGATATGTTAAGCATGAATACATATAAATATTTCAAACAAGCAAGCTCTATAAAACTGACTGTAACACATTCAATCCACTCATTCAGCCCAAGCACAACACCACAACCAATACTCAAAAAACCCGACTGAGACACATAATAATAATAATTAATCACTTAATTCTCGCTAGAAAATCAAACCAAAAGGCTGGTGGCATCTGAGACACGGTGTAGGCAACCAGAAGTGCGACGGACAAGGGCTAGACCTAACTTAACACGGCTGGAACGGCGTGAGGTGGCCTGGAACTCGTCGGAACAACAATAGGTGCATCGGAATTGGATGGGCAGTAGAGGAATTGGTGGAATCTTCATGTTATATATATATATATATATATATATATATATTCCTGGTTCTAGTATCAGTTTTTTAGGATGGGATGGTTCTCGGGATGGATATTGCTTAAGATCCGGAACTTTCCCAAAAGAAAAAATACGTGACGGAACGAGACGGGAAAAGTCAAAGTCAACTGATTTTTCTCAATATCGATTCTTTAGGGACACGACTTCGGGTCGGGTCGCTAATCTCTATCTTCCGTGAGCAGCCCTACTAAATGCATATAGTATTAAATCAGTAAACTTATAAACCCCGTAATGCCTAAATACATAAACCATTAAACCGCTAAATACTACTTAATAATTAATAAATCTAATTTTTATTACTATTTTTTATATTTTTAAATATTCAATTTAATTATTTATTAGTGTAATTATTTAAAAATATTTATTACAAAATAAATTATGAGTGGGACAAATATAATTAAAATAATATATTATTTATCTAATAAAAATATATGCTTATAAAAAAGTATAAATTAAAAATTAAAAATTATTATCAAGTAATATAAGTTACTTTAATTTTGAATATATTTGGATTTTGTAAATATTTTTTAATTAATATCTATCTTAATATTAATAGTTTATAAATTTAATTTTTGATCATTATTATAATATCTATCAATAAAATTATTTATATTAAATTTATATGATATATAATTATTAATATTATTATAACAAAATATTGAATTAAAATTTCAAAAAATTTTAAATATTATTATATTTCAAATGTTATAACCGATGAAAATGATAAAAAATTATAGAACTTTTTTTTGTTATTTTATTTTTTTAAATAAAACCTATAAACCACTAAAAGCCTAAAAACATAAATCGCTAAACTCCTAACGACAAAACCTCTAAATACTTAAATCATTAAACTGGTATATATTAATAATAAATCATAAATCTCATTTTAATTTTTATTTAGTATAATTTTAAATTTTTATTTTAATTATTTATCAATTTATTTTATAGAAATATAAATAACAAAATAAATAATTAGTGAGACAAATCTAATTTAAATTAAACCGGTATCCCTAAATAATAAATAATAAATCTCATTTTTTTTATTATAATTTTAAATATTCATTTTAATTATTTATTTGTTTATTTATATATAAATATTAATTACAAAATAAATTGAGTTAGACAAGTATATTGTATATAAATTATTTTTCATTAAAATTTATTGATAAACTTTTTAAAAGAAAAAAAAATTTCGAAACAAAATATTATTATATAGTAATATATTTTGTTTTTCTTCTGAATCATTTTAGGTTTTGTAATTATATTTTAATTGATATCTATCTTATTAAAAATAGATTATTAATTTATTATTTGATCATTATTAGAATATTTATCAATAAAATTGTTTATATTGAATTTATATGATATATAAATATAATGATTATTATAACTAAATATTGTATTCACATTTAAAAAAAATTAAAAATTATTAAATTTTCAAAGGTTATAACCATTGAAAATATGAAAAAATAATAAAAATAAATTTTTTATTATTTTATTTTTTTAATAAAACCTATAAATTACTAAATGCATACACAGTTAAATCAGTAAACTCTTAAACTTCATAATGCCTAAATACATAAACCATTAAACCGTAATATACTACTTAATAATTAATAAATCTAATTTTTATTTCTATTTATTATCATTTTAAATATTCATTTTAATTATTTAATAGTTTATTTTTATAAAAATATTTATTATAAATTAAATTATCAGAGGGACATATATATTTTAATTAATTTATTTTTAATCAAAAAAAATATATGCTTATAAAAGAAGTAAAAATTTAAAAATTAAAAATTATTATCCAGTAATATATTTTACTTTAATTTTGAATCAATTTGGGTTTTGTAAATATTTTTTAATTAATATCAATCTTTTTATTAATAGTTTATTAATTTAAATTTGGATTATTATTATATTATCTATCAATAAAATTTTTATATTAAATTTATATGATATATAATTATTAATATTATTATAACTAAATATTGTATTCACATTTCAAAAAATTTTAAATATTATTATATATTAAAAGGTTATAACCTATGAAAATGAGAAAAAATTACAAATTTTTTTTTATTATTTTATTGTTTAAATAAAACCTATAAATCACTAAATGCCTAAAAACATTAATTCCTAATTTCCAAAGCAACAAAACCTATAAATACATAAACTATTAAACAGGTGTACATTAATAAAAAATCATAAAAATCAATTAAATTTTTATTAAGTATAATTTTATATTTTTATTTTAATTATTTATCAGTTTATTTTTATTGAAATATTAATTACAAAATAAATTATTAGTGAGACAGATCTAATTTAAATTAAACTGGTATACGCAAAATAATAAAGAATAAAGCTAAATATTATTTTTTTCATTATAATTTTAAATATTCATTTTAATTATTTATTTGTTTATTTTTATATAAATATTAATTAAAAAATAAATTATGAGTTAGACAAATATAATTTATATAAATTAATTTTCATCAAAAAAATATGGATAAACTTTTTAAAAGAAAAAAAATTTCAAAACAACAAATTATTATATAGTAATATATTTTGATTTTTCTGAATCATTTTAGGTTTTTTTATTATATTTTAATTGATATCTATCATATAGTAATAACCGAGATTTATGATTTATTATTTAGATTATACTAATTTAATGTTTTAACTATTTATAGGCTTTGGGGTTTAGGAGTTTAGTCATTTTAGTATTTAGTCATTTAGTGATTTATAGGTTTTATATAAAAAATAAAATAACAAAAAATTTATTTTTGTTATTTTTTTTTATTTTTGAAGGTTATAACCTTTGAAAATATAATAATTTTTAAATTTTTTTTTGAAAAGTGAAAACAATATGAAGTTGTAATAATAATAATAATTATATATTATATAAATTCAATATTAACTATTTTATTGATATTTATTATAATAATGGTCACAAAAAAGTAATAACCAATTATTAATAAGATAAATATTGTGTAAAATATATTTGCAATACCTAAAAAAACTCAAAATCAAAGTGAAATATTTTACTAAATATTAATTTTAAATTTTTAAATATTTGTATCCAATTATAAGCCTATATATTTTTTGATGAAAAATAAATTATTTAAATTATATTTGTCTCACTAATAATTTATTTTTAAATTTATATTTCTATAAAATTAAACTAATAAATAATTAAAATGTATATTTAAAATTATAATGAATACTAAAAAAAATAAGATTTATGATTTATTATTTAGGGTATAACTATTTAATTGTTTAAGTTTGTTGTGGTTTTGGGGTTAAGGAGTTTATTGATTTATATGTTTACACATTTTCTTGTTTATAGGTTTTATTTAATCAATGAAATAACAAAAAATTTATTTTTATGAATTTTCGTGATTTTCAATGGTTATAACCTTTAAAAATATAATAATTTTTTGATAATTCTAAAATATGAATACAATACTTAGTTATAATAATCTTAATAATTATATTTGTTGTAGATTCAATATATATAAATTTATTAATATATATTATAATAATGATCAAAAAATAAATTAATAAACTATTATTAATAAGATATATATTAATTAAAATATATTTGCAGAACCCAAATTAATTCAAAATCAAAGTAAATTATATTACTAAATAAAATTTTAAATTTTTGAAATTTTGTTTATTTTTATAAGCTTATTTTTTTTTCATATAAAATAATTTATTTAAATTATATATGTCTCACTCATTATTTATTTTGTAAGTAATATTTCTATAAAAATAAACTAAAAAAATATTTAAAATGAATATTTAAAATTATAATGAATACATATAAAAATGAGATTTATTATTTATTATTTATTATTTAGGTTATATAGGTTTAATTGTTTAAGTATTTAGGGGGTTTTCAGCTTTATGAGTCTATAGATTTAATTGTTTAGTCATTTAGTGGTTTATAAGTTTTATTTAAATAATTAAATAAAAAAGATAATTTTTGTGATTTTTTATCATTTTTGAAGGTAATAACCTTTGAAAATATAATAATTTTTAAATTTTTTTCAAATGTAAATATAATATTTAGTTATTAAAACTTAATAATTATAATACATTTTAATTGAATATAAGTAATATTATTGTTCGATATTATAAAAATGATTAAATAATAAATTAATAAACTAATATTAATAAGATTGATCGCAATTAAAATATAATTGCAAAACCTATATATAATGATTCAAAATCAAATTAAAATATATTACTAAATAATAATTTTTACTTTTTAAATTTTTACTTCTTTATATAAGCTTTTTTTTTATTAAAAATAAATTATTAAAATTATATTTGTCTCACTCATTATTTATTTTGTGATTTATATTTCAATAAAAAATAAACTAATAAATAATTAAAATGAATATTTAAAATTATAATGAATACAAATTAAAATGAGATTTATGATTTATTATATATGGTATGCCGGTTTAATGGTTTGATTATATAGTGGTTTATAAGTTTTATTTATATAATAAAAATTTTAAATTCTATTTTTGATTTTTTCTGATTTTAAAAGGTTATAACCTTTTAAAATAAAATAATTTTTAAATTTTTTTGAAATGTTAATACCACGTATAATTATATTAATCTTACTAATTATATATCATATAAATTCAATAAAAATAATTTAATGATAAATATTAAAATAATAATCAAAAATTAAATTAATAAACTATTATTATTAATATTAATATTAATAAAAATATATATAAATAACACAAAATGATTCAAAATCAAATCAAAATATATTACTAAATAATATTAATTAATTTTTAAAATTTTCCTTCTTTTTATAAGCTTATATTTTTTTTTATTAAAATAAATTATTTAAATAATATTTGTATCACTCAAAATTTATTTTGTAATAATTTTTTCTAAAAAATTAAACGATAAATTTTTAAAATTAATATTTAAAATTATAATAAATAGAAATAAAAATGAGATTTATTATTTATTAAGTAGTATATAGCTGTTAAAAGGTTTATGTATTTAGGGATTTCAGGATTTATGAGCTTACTGATTTAAGTTAGTAAGCATTTAATGATCTATAGTTTTTATTTAAAAAATGAAATAAAAAAAATTTATTTTTTCTTATTTTTTCACATTTTCAAAGTTTATAACCTTTAAAATATAATAATTTAAAATTTTTTTTCAAAAGTGAATACAATATTTACTTATACTAATTATTATATATATATATCATATAAATTCAATATAAACATTTTTATTGATATATATTATAATAATGATGAAAAAATAACTTAATAATATATTATTTAAAAGATAGATATCAATTATAATATAATTACAAAACCTATAATGATTCAGAAGCAAAGCGAAATATATTACTATACAATAATTCTTTGTTTTGAATTTTTTTTTTCTTTTAAATAGTTTATCTATAATTTTTTGATGAAATATAATTTATATAAATTATATTTGTGTAACTCATAATTTATCTTGTAATTAATATTTATATAAAAATAAACAAATAAATAATTAAATTTGAATATTTAAAATTAAAATTAAAAAAAATGAGATTTATTCTTTATTATTTATGATATACCGGTTTAATTTAAATTAGATCCGTCTCACTAATAATTTATTTTGTAATTAATATTTCTATAAAAATAAACTAATAAATAATTAAAATAAAAATTAAAATAAAAATTAAAATTATACTCAATAATTAAAATAATTTATTTTGGTCCTCTCAACTCTAGAATGATTACTAAAGATCTAACCAAAATAATATGAGCTTTTACTTTATCTCTATTATGTCTCATTATATTTGATGTTGAATCACTGGGCTATCAAAGGTAATTTGACTCATGTACGCTAACAGACTAAACCAAAGTTGTACCCCTATGTGTTGAAATACCCAATTGTTGAGGATGCTATTTATATTGATTATTGTAATTTCTTCTAAAATATCTCTCATGCACACACTCAAAGCAATTTTTTTAAAACATAGTTCACCTCTAAAAAAATAACCACCTTGTAGCTTATTAGAACAAACTAGCCCCAGGGCAGTTTGAGCACGGCAAGAAGTACGGCTCTCTTTCAATCAAGAATCAAAAAATTTATTTTATTGGCATGTCTAAGCCCCCTTTTTATATTCTCATGGATATGAAAAGTATCATTTGTTTTTTTTATATTAAATGAGTTATGTATACAAGCTCACAATACCCAAAAAAGGTGTAAATGAATCATATTCAAATGTAAAAAAGGTTTTAATAATTGCTCAAAATATTAGTCTTTCTTATTGACACTTGAGGTCACACATCAAAAGAAAAAGCCATAGTGATATTTCCAATCCCAAGAATTTTAGCTATAGAAAGTTATAAAGAGTAGTACTCGAGCTTTAACTATTTCTAGGGTCAAGTCTTTTGCTCTTGAGGAATGTTCAAAGTTACAATCATTACTAGTGGAATGACTTTGCAATATAAAGTTAAAATACACAACCTATGGTCATATCCAATACTATGACCCAGTATTATAGTGATTAAATATGTATTCATGATCATTCTTAGTGCCATAACAATATGTTCAACAGAGAGACACAAGTTATGGCATTTTCTCATCGATATGATTTTGTGTTCTAGAGACAAAATATACAATCATGACCATTGCTAATGATACAATAATCTAAAGCAAAGAAGAGACTGAATCCATAACTCACCCCTTGAGTCATGACTTTAGTTTAACATATACAAAAAAGATAAATCTGTGATATTCCTAAAATTTGTGAATTTCAATTTAAATTTAACACTTAGTCATTTGATTATAAAGTGCAAAACATGAGATTTAGGATTTAGGGGTTATGGGTTGGGGTTATAGTTTATGGTTTAAGGTTTAGGATTTAAAGTTTATGGTTTATGGTTTTTTTTTATTTTTTTGGAAAATACACACTTTACTTATCATTTAGGCACACAACTTACAAGAGACTAAAAAGCTGACAAATTTAGGCCAGCCCACCAAAACCTATGCACCTTAATTATTCTATGCATAAAATACATAAAAAAACATAATGCCAAATAATTCCAAGCGTACGAATACAACTAAAATCACCTAGCATTTTTGGACTTCAGAGTTGGCCTTGAGTAATTATGCACACTACATCCTTTCCATTAGGATTTGTCCAAGCATTTTGGAGGAACCTTCATGATGCACCATATTAAAACTATGCAAATATAAGATTGTGCATGTGCGTGACATACAGCATCAAGCATTTGCCAATATCATTGCTATGCAATCGAATACATTTAAAACTGAATACCCATAAATCTACAAGTCCATATCTACGGCACTTTGTCAATTCATTCACACATCTAAATTCTACATTCATTTGCTCCAATGATCCTCAAAAAAGTATCTCATGGGTTAGAATGCTACCTCCTCAAGCTCCAAGTAATGGTTGTATGTTGCACGGACAAATATAAAAAAAATATGCATGCATCGGTGTGCATGTGTGATGAGGTCCATCTCATAGTCTAATTATCTACGCATACAACTAAGCTAGAATACAAGTAAAATTACAAAATGCCATAAAGATGGGTATTCTGCTCCCGTGAGTGTAGCATCGCCTAATGAGTATTTACAAAATGCATAGTGAGCCCCACTTAGAGATACTCATGGGTCCAGTTACCCTCATTGCATGCTACATAGAGAACACACAAGATTGTGGGTGTGAGTATGTCATGATCCGTCTCTACAAGTACATGGTGCATACAGTGTCCAAAATACAAATATGACTACAAACATAAATTACAAGTTTGAATCATTCGCTCCCGTGTGGCTAGTCTGGAGTCTATTGCTTACTCGCCCTGGTTAGTGATGCTTCGGATTTTGTCGGCTCTCCAATTAATCATGGATTACCCGTTACTCCTATTGGGCAATGGTTGGGTGGCCCTCTATGCTGCCTGTTAGGGTTAGTAGGACCCACTCCTAGCTACTCCTAGGTTTACTCCCGACCACTTTGCTCGGTCTCGTCGGTTTTCTGATTATTATCATCCCGGCTTGCTAGTAGGGCCCTCTACAAGCTGGTAGCCCATACTTCTGTCCACTTCCCGGACTTGCTGGCCCCTCTAAATGCTACACCAAAATGGATCAGAAAATGTGCACATGTGTACTATGGTCAGTCGCTATGTGTGTGTGGTGCAGCAGTATCAGGGTTTAAGAGTTTAGTAATTTAAGTATTTAGGTATTTTGTGGCTTATAGGTTTTATTTAAATAATTAAAAAACAAAAAAATTATTTTTATGATTTTTTCTCATTTTCAAGGTTATAACCATTTAAAATATGATAATTTTTAATTTTTTTTCAAATGTTAATACAATATTTAATTATAATAATCATACAAATTATTCATCTTGTAAATTCAATATAAATAATTTTATTGATCGATATTATAATACTGATCATAAAATAGATTAATACACTATTATTAATAATATAGATATTAATTAAAATATATTTGCAAAACCTAAATCGATTCAAAATCGACGTAAAATATATTACTAAATAATATTATTTTATTTTTAAATTTTTTATTCTTTTTATAAGCTTATAAATTTTTTTGATGAAGATAAATTATTTTAATTATATTTGTCTCATTCATAATTCTATTTTGCAATTAATATTTCTATAAAAATAAACTAATAAATAATTAAAATAAATATTAAAATTATAATGAATACAAATAAAAAAGAGATTTATGATTAATTATTTAGGGTATACCGGTTTAATGATTTAAGTATTTAGGAGTTTAGGTGTTTAGTGATTTAAGTGTTTCGACATTTAGTAGTTTATGTGTTTTATTTAAATAATGAATTAACAAAAAAATTATTTTTCAATTTTTTTATCATTTTTGATGGTTATAACCTTTATAAATATAATAATTTTTAATTTTTTTTCAAATGTGAATACAATATTTAGTTATAATAAACTTAATAATTATATATCATGTATATTATAAATAAACAATTTTATTAATAGATATTAAGAAACTAAATATAAATATAAATATGATAATGATCAAAAAATCAATTAATTAACTATTATTTATTGATAGATATTTAAATATTATTTATAAATACTTAAACCTTTAAAGATGGTTTAAATGTTTAAGCATTTAAGTGTTTTGGGATTTAGGAGTTAAATGATTTAAGTGTTTCGATATTTAGTAGTTTATAGGTTTTATATAAACAATAAAACAACAAAAAATTTATTTTTGTGATTTTATCTCATTTTCAAAGATAATAACCTTTAAAAATATAATAATTTTTAAATTATTTTGAAATGTAAATATAATATTTAGTTAGATTAATCTTTATAATTATATATCATGTAAATTCAATATAAACAATTTTATTGATAAATATTCTAATAATGATCAAAAAATAAATTAATAATCTATTATTAATAAGATAGATATCAATTAAAATATATTTACAAAAGCTAAAATGATTCAGAAGAAAAGCAAAATATATTACTATATAATAATTTTTTGTTTTAAATTTTTTTTTCTTTTAAAAAGTTTATCTATAATTTTTTGATGAAAAATAATTTATATAAATTATTTTTGTCTAGCTCAATTTATTTTGTAATTAATATTCATATATAAATAAACAAATAAATAATTAAAATTAATATTTAAAATTATAAAGAAAAAAAATGAGATTTATTATTTATTATTTAGGGATATTATTTTAATTTAAATTAGATCTATCTCACTAATAATTTATTTTGTAATTAATATTTTTATAAAAATAAACGGATAAATAATTAAAATAAAAATTTAAAATTATACTGAATAAAAATTAAAATGAGATTTATGAATTATTATTAATGTTTACCAGTTTAATGGTTTAAGTATTTATATGTTTTGTCATTTAGGAGTTTAGTGATTTATGTTTTTAGGCATTTAATGGTTTATAGGTTTTATTTAAATAATAAAATAACAAAAAAATATTTTTGATATTTTTTCACATTTTCAAAGGTTATAACCTTTTAAAATGTAATAATTTTAAATTTTTTTAAAAATGTCAATATAATATTTAGTAATAATAATCATTATAATTATATAATATATAAACTAAATATTAACAATTTTATTGATATATATGATATCAATTATAAAAAATTAATTAATATGCTATTATTAATATTATAGATATAAATTATAATATAATTAAAAAACCTAAAATGATCAAAAAACAATGTAAAATTTATTACTAAATAATAATTTTTCTTTTTTAGTTTTTTCTTCTTGTCAAAAGCTTATATAATTTTTTGATGAAAAATAAATTATTTAAATTATATTTGTATCACGCATAATTTATTTTGTAATTAATATTTCAATATATTATTTAAATTATATTTAAGGTTTACAAGTTTAATGGTTTAATTATTTAGGGGCTTTTAGGTTTAGGAGTTTAGAGATTTATGTGTTTAGGCATTTAATGGTTTATAAGTTTTATTTAAACAATGATATAACAAAAAATTTATTTTTGTTATTTTTTCTCATTTTTGAAGGTTATAAATTTTGAAAATATAACAATTTTTAAATTTTTTTTATATGTGAATACTGTATTTAGTTATGATAATCATAATAATTATATATCATGTAAATTCAATATAAACAATTATATTAATAGATATTATATTAATGATCAAAAAATAAATTAATAAACTATTATTAATAAGAAAGATTTTATTTAAAATATATTTGCAAAACATAAATTTATTCAAAATCAAAATAAAATATATTACTAAATAATAATTTTTTTTATGTTTTGCATCTTTTTATAAGTTTATATTTTTATTTTATTAAAAGTAAATTATTTAAATTATATCTATCTTCCTCATAATTTATTTTTAATTTATAATTCTATAAAAATAAACTAATAAATAATTAAAATGAATATTTAAAACTATAATGAATACAAATAAAATAGAGATTTATTATTTATTATTTATTATTTAGGATAAACAAGTTTAATGGTTTAAGTATTTAGGTGTTTTAGGGTTTAGTGATTTATGTATTTAGGACTTTAGTGATTTATAGTTTTTATTTTACGAATGAAAAAATAAAAAATTTAATTTTTTGATTTTTTTTTTTGAAGTTTATAACCTATGAAAATATAATAATTTTTGATTTTTTTAAATGTTAATATAATATTTAGTTATAATATTCTTAATAATTATATATAATGTAAACTCAATATAAATAATTTTATTAATAGATATTATAATAATGATCCATAAAAAATTAATATACTATTATTAATAAGAATGATATAAAATAAAATATAATTGCAAAAACTAAATTGATTCAAAATCAAAATAAAATATATTACAAAATAATACATTTTTGTCTTTAAAATTTTGCCATTTTTATAAGCATAAATATTTTTTTGATAAAAAATATATATTTTAAAATAGATCTGTCTCACTAATAATTTATTTTGTAATTAATATTTTTATAAAAATAAACTGATAAATAATTAAAATTTTAAATTACACTTAATAAAAATTAAATTGAGATTTATGATTTATTATAAATGTATACCAATTTAAGAGTCTAAGTATTTAGAAGTTTTGTCGTTTAGGAGTTTAGCGATTTATGTTTTTAGGCATTTTGTGGTTTATAGGTTTTATTTAATCAATAAAATAAGAAAAAAAAATTGAAATTATTCATCATTTTCATAAGTTATAACCATTGAGAATATAATAATATTTAAAATTTTTTGAAATACGAATACAATATTTAGTTATAATAATTTTAATAATTATATATCATACAAATTCAATATAAATAATTTTATTGATAAATAAAAATAAAAATGATCAAAAATTAAATTATTAAACTAATAATAAAAAGATAGATATTAATTAAAAAATATTTACAAAAGCCAAATTAATTCAAAATTAAAGTAAAATATATTACTGTATAATAATTTTTAATTTTTAAATTTTTACTTCTTTTATAAGCTATTATATATTTTTTGATTAAAAATAAATTATTTAAATTATATTTGTCGCACTCATAATTTATTTTGTACTAAATATTTTATAAAAATAAACAAATAAATAATTAAAATCAATATTTAAAATTATAATAAATTAAATAAAAATTAGATTTATTAATTATTAAGTAGTATATGGCAGTTTAATGGTTTATGTATTTAGTAGTTTATTGATTTACCTATATATGCATTTAGTAGTTTATATGTTTTATTTTAAAAATAAAATAACAAAAAATTTATTTTTGTTATTTTTTGATATTTTCAGAGGTTTAACCTCTGATAATATAATAATTTTTAAATTTTTTTCAAAAGTGAATACAATATTTAGTTATAATAATCATTATATTTATATATCATATAAATTCAATATAACCAATTTTATTGATAGATATTCTAATAATGATAAAAAAATAAATAAATAATCTATTATTAATAAGAAATATTAATTAAAAAATAATTACAAAACCTAAAATGATTCAGAAGCTAAGCAAAATATATTGTTATATAATAATTTTTTGTTTTAAATATTTTTTTTAAAAGTTTATGTATATTTTTTTGATGAAAAATAATCTATAAAAATTATATTTGTCTATCTCATAATTTATTCTGTAATTAATATATTTATAAAAATAAACAAATAAATAATTAAAATGAATATTTAAAAGTATAATGAAAAAAATGAGATTTATTATTTATTATTTAGGGGCACCGGTTTAATTTAAATTAGATATTTCTCACTAATAATTTATTTTGTAATTAATATTTCTATAAAAATAAACTGATAAATATTTAAAATAAAAATTTAAAATTATACTGAATAAAATTTAAAATGAGATTTATGATTTATTATTACTATATACCAGTTTAATGGATTAAGTATTTAGATGGTTTTTTATTTAAGATTTTAGTGATCTATGTTTTTAGGCTTTTAGTAGTTTATATGTTTTATTTAATAAAATAAAATATCAAAAAAAATTTCCATAATTTTTTTTCATATTCATAGGTTATAACCTTTGAAAATATAATAATATTTAAAATTTTTTGAAATGTGAATACAATACTTAGTTATAATAATATTAATAATTATATATCATATAAATTCAATATAAACAATTTTATTAATATATATTATAATAATTATCAAAATTAAATTTATAAACTATTGATATTAAGATAATATTAATTAAAAAATAATGACAAACCCTAAATTGATTCAAAATTATAGTAAAATATATTTCTGGAAAACAATTTTTAATATTTAAATTTTTACTTCTTTAATAAGCATATATATATTTTAAATTATATTTTTCGCACTCATAATTTATTTTGTAATAAATATTTCTATAAAAATAAACTAATAAATTATTTAAATGAATATTTAAAATTATAATAAATAGAATTAAAAATTAGATTTAATAATTATTAAGTAGTATATTACGGTTTAATGGTTTATATATTTTGGCATTACGGGTTTTAAGAGTTTACTGATTTATTTGTGTATGCATTTAGTGGTTATAGGTTTTATTTAAAAAAAAAATAAACGAAAAATATTAATTACAAAATACAATATTTTGTAATACAATATTTTGTAATACAATCTTTTGTTATAATAATATTAATAATTATATATCATATAAATTTAATATAAATAATTTTATGGATAGATATTATAATAATGATCAAAAATTAAATTTATAAACTATTAATATAAAGATATATATTAATTAAAAAATATTTACAAAACCCAAATTGATTCAAAATTAAAGTAAATTATATTACTTGATAATAATTTTTAATTTTTAAATATATACTTCTTTTATAAGCGTATATTTTTATTAGATAAATAATATATTATTTAAATTCTATATGTACCACTCATAATTTATTTTGTAATAAATATTTCTAAATAAATACACTAATAAATAATTAAAATTAATATTTAAAAAAATAGCAATAAAAAATAGATTTATTAATTATTAAGTATTATTTAGCGGTTTAATGGTTTATCTATTTAGGCATTACGAGGTTTAAGAGTTTACTGATTTAACTTTACATGCATTTAGTAGGGCTACTCATGGAACTCGGAGATTCGCCACCCGAATGAGTCTCAGTCAGTTTTGTTGACTATTAGTTGTGGTGTTGTGGTTGGGCCGAATGAGTGGGCCGAATGAGTGAGCAGAATGTGTTACAGTTAGTTTTGTAGAGCTTGCTTGTTTGAAATATTTATATGTATTTATGCTTAACATATCATATTAATTAATGGCAATGCAGATTGCACAATCCAGTGGTAAATGAAAAATACAATAAATTGAAGATGATCACATCTCAAATGATCAAAGTACTGATAAATCCAATCATCATTTTTTCAAGAACCCTCCTATTTTTACGGCAGGTTCTTCAATTCCAATTGTAAAAGAAAGTCAAGGTACATCTGAACCTCAAGCTCATAAAAAGTATAAGTCTGCTGTTTTGGAAACTTATGAGATATTAGTTGATTCAAGGGGAAATAAAACTGGTAGGGCAGCTTGTATATGGTATAGGAAATAATACTTGGCAAAAAGTGATCAAGGTAATTCAGGTTTATAAAAATACTTGAGAGAGACTTGTCGAAAATTTCGACAAAAAAAAGAATTAATAAAAGCTCACAAAGGTAAAGACAAATCTCAATCTTTGTTGAGTTTCACTAAAGGAACTAGTTCAGAGGATAATAAATTAACTTGTTGGAAATTTGATCAACAACTAGTTAGGGAGGCTTTAGTGAAAATGAACATAAAAGATGAATTGCCTTTTTGTTTTGTTGAGAGGCATGAGTTTAAGGAGTTTTGTGGAGTTTGTGTGCCTCAATTTAAAATTCCATCTAGGCACACTACACCGAGGGATTATTTTTCTTTGTTTGTGAAGGAAAAGAAGAAATTATTTGATAGCATATCATCTCATTGGTGTTGACTTTCATTGACTACAGACACTTGGACTAGCATTCAAAATTTGTCTTATATATGTTTGACTATTCATTTAATTGATTCGTAATGGAATATGCATAAAAGGCATTTGAACTTTTGTGTAATAAAAAGTCATTGTGGAGTTAATATTAGAAATGCTATTAAGTTTTGCATGAATGAATGGGGTTTGAGAAAGTTGATGTGCATTACTGTTGACAATGCATCAAATAATGATGTTGCAGTTGAACAATTGAAAAAAGGCTTGTGAAGAAAAGTGTTGTACCTTTGAGAGGCGAGCATTTTCATATGAGATGTTGTGCTCATATCCTAAACTTAATTATCATAGATGGCATTGCTGTAGTTGAGGGTAGTATTCAAAAAATTAGAGGTGTGGTGAAATATGTGAGGAGCAGTCCTATAAGATAAGATTTGTTTAAGTTATGTGTTGAAGAAGCAAACTTGACATATGGATCTTCATTGTAATTAGATTATCCTACAAAATGGAATTCAACTTATTTGATGCTACAAACTGATATAAAATATCAAAAATAATTTTACTAAGTTGGAGGACAAAGACAAAATGTTTTTGAAGGAGTTTGGTTCAAACATTCCAACTGAGAGAGACTGAACAAATGCCAAAATTTTAGCTCGTTTCTTGAAAACTTTTTTATGAGGTATCTTGTAAATTTTCTGGTTCATAATATTCTACCTCTAGTGTTTATTTTCCTGAGATTATTCGAATTTTGAAAAAAATTGAGCTTTGTGAAAATAGTAGAAATACAATGGTGTCTGAAATGGGTACGAAAATGAGGCATAAATTCAACAAATATTGGGGTTCTCTTCAGTCAACAAATATTATGCTTTTTGTAGCAGTAGTGTTGGATCCTAGATATAAGCTCAAATATCTCAAGGTCAAGTAAACTAAGCATTATGGAGAGGAATTCGCTAAAAATTTGGTGAAAAAGGTTATAAATGCTTTAAATGAGATGATAGATGATTATAAAGATTTAAATGAAGATGAATCAAAAAAAGATGATTTCTCTTCTACTATGTTGAAGAAAAATGATGATTTCTTTGATCGTAGTGATACTTATTTTGATGATTTTTTTTTGTTGAATTGGAGAAAGAACAAGAAGTTGCAGCTTTGGAAGAGTTGGATAGGTACTTGGAGGACAAACTTGAAAAAAATAGAATTCATTTTGATCTTCTAAACAGCTGGAAGGTAATTGAGGTTAGGTATCCTTCTTTGGAAAATGTAGAAAGGGATGTATTGGCTATCCAAGCATCTACTGTGGCCTACGAATCTACATTTAGCACTAGGGGGAGAACTTTAGATAAATTTAGGAGTTTTTTAACACCTATTACAGCTGAAGTTCTCATATGTCTACAAGATTGGTTGAGAAGCTCAAACAAACCTATTGAAATTGAAGAATTAGTTCAAGACCTTGTTGATAATGAATCAGGTTAGTATACAAATATTATAAATTTAAATTTCACTTTTACTTATTTTATTCATTCAATTTAATAAAAATATGGTTCAATTACAATTTTTAGAGGGGTCACAAGATCCAAATATTCTTCCAACTATAGTTTGCCAACTAAATTTGGAATAGGTGTATTATATTTTATAAGGTAATATTTTGTTTTTTTATTACTCTTTCATCATAGAAATTTATGTCTACATGATTAACATGTCTTCATCTATGGTTGTCCTTCTACAGTGGAGGAAGAAAAGGGAGGAGTTGTAGAAGAGATAATTAATTGGGTTTGGATTTTCATTGCAGTTCCGGGATGGACCTTTGATATGATTATTATCATGGATTTTATTAGTTGTATTTTTTTAGTTATATTAAGCTGCCTAATTTTAGCAATTACTTAAGTAGTAATTGCTGTTACCAATGTTTGTGGTAAACTTTAGCTATTCCTTAATATTTTAAGTAATTGTTTAAAAAATGTAGTATTGCTATTGTGGTTAACGTTCACTAGGCTTAACAAAGCCAACTTTTGAAAAAACAAAGAACCAAATTAAGCACACAACTCGGTCCCATTCTATTTAACATTTATATCCTTTTCTGCACATCTAAGCTTTTGACAAGGTAATGGAACTCGTTTGTGGTATTCAGCCTATTTGACAAAACAAAATTGGCCCAATTTGAGTTTGAAAGATACATAACTAAGGAATGATAAATGGTAAAACAAAAGGTTACGAAATGAATTAACTTGGCCGGTTTGAAGAGAATAAATTGAAAAAAATGTCCTAACTTCGTTCCGTCCCGGATTCGTTTTCTCCTACCCAAAATCTCTGATCTCCGTCCCATCCCATCCCATCCCGATATTTTCAACCTATGGATTGGGTCGGGATATTCAAAAAAAAAATCTACGAACTATTGAAAGGAACTGGAGATTTGTAATCCCCATCCCATCCCATGAGCACCCCTAGCATTTAGTAGTTTATAGGTTTTATTTAAAAAATAAAATAAATAAAAAATTAATTTTTATTATTTTTTGATATTTTCAAAGGTTTTAACCTTTGAAAATATAATAATTTTTAAATTTTTTTCAGATGTGAATACAATATTTAGTTATACTAATCATTATATTTATATATTAGATAAATTCAATATAAACAATTTTATTGATAAATATTCTAATAATAATCAAAAAATAATTTAAACATCCATTAATAATAAGATAGATATTAATTAAAATATAATTACAAAACTTAAAATGATTCCGAAGCAAAGAAAAATATATTACTATATAATAATTTTTTGTTTTTGAATTTTTTTTCTTTTAATAAGTTTATCTATATTTTTTTGATGAAAAATAATTTATATAAATTATATTTTTCTAACTCAATTTATTTTGTAATTAATATTTATATATAAATAAATAAATAAATAATAAAATGAATATTTAAAATTATAATCAAAAGAAATGAGATTTATTATTTATTATTTATTATTTAGGGATACAGGTTTAATTTAAATTAGATCTGTCTCACTAATAATTTATTTTGTAAATAATATTTCTATTAAAATAAATTGATAAATAATTAAAATAAAAATTTTAAATTATACCGAATAAAAATTAAAATGAGATTTAAGATTTATTATTAATGTATACCAGTTTAATAGTTTAAGTATTTAGAGGTTTTTTTGTTAGGAGTTTAGCGATTTATGTTTTTAGGCTTTTAGTGGTTTATAGGTTTTATATTAAAAAATAAAATAACAAAAAAAAATTCTATAATTTGTTATCATTTTCATTGGTTATAACCTTTGAAAATATAATAATATTTACAATTTTTTGAAATGTGAATACAATATTTAGTAATAATAATATTAATAATATTATATATCATATAAATTCATATAAAGAATTTTATTAATAGACAATTTAATATTGATCAAAAATTAAAAGAATAAACTATTAATAAAAAGATAGATTTTAATTATAAAATATTTACAAAACACGAATATATTCAAAATTATAGTAAAATATACTACTAGATAATAATTATTAATTTTTAAATTTTTACTTTTTTTAGAACAGTATATTTTTTTATTAAAAATATATTAATTAAATTATATTTGTCGCAGTAATACTTTATTTTGTAATAAATATTTCAATAAAAATAAACTAATAAATAATTTAAATGAATATTTAAAATTATAATAAATATAAATAAAAATTAGATTTATTAATTATTAAGTAGTAAATAGCAGTTTAATAGTTTAGGTATTTAGGCATTACAGGGTTTAGGAGTTTACTAATGTAACTGTGTATGCATTTAGTGGTTTATAGGTTTTGTTTAAGAAAAAAAAAATTATTGTAATTATTTTTTGATATTTTCAAAGAATATAACCTTTGAAAATATAATAATTTTTAAATTTTTTTCAAAAGTGAATAAATATTTATTTTAAAAATCATAATAATTATATATCTTTTAAATTCAATATAAATAATTTTATTGATAGATATTCTAATAATTATCAAAAAATAAATTAAAAATCTATTATGAATAAGATTGATATTACTTAAAATATAGTATCAAAACCTAAAATGATTCAAAAGCAAAGCAAAATATATTACTTAATAATAATTAATTGTTTTTAAATTTTTATTCTTTTTATAAGCTTATCTATTTTTTGATGAAAAATAATCTTTATAAATTATATTTTATACTCATAATTTATTTTATTATTAATATATATATATATATAAATAAAAAAATAAACAATAAAAATAAATTTTTTAAATTAAAATGTAAACAAATAAATATGAGATTTATTAATTATTATTTAGTGGATACCCGTTTAAACGATTATCTATATAAGGGTATCGGGATTTTGTAGTTTAGTGATTTAAGTGTTTAGGCATTTAGTGATTTATAGGTTTTATTTAAACATGAAATAAAAAATATATATATTTTTTGTTTATTCACCTGTTCTAAGGTTATAATCTTTGAAAATATAATAATTTTAAAATTTTTTTCAAAAGTGAATACAATATTTAGTTATAATAAATATTAAATTTATATATCATATAAATTAAATATAAATATTTTTATTGATAAATATTCTAATAATGATCAAAAAATAAATTAATAATCTATAATTAATAAGTTAGATATCAATTAAAATATAATTACAAAACCTAAAATGATTCGAAAACAAAGCAAAAAATATTACTATATAATAATTTTTTGTTTTAATTTTTTTCTTCTTTTAATAAGTTTATCTATATTATTTTTTTGAAAAATAATTTATATAAATTATATTTTTCTAACTTATAATTTATTATGTATTTAATATTTATAAAAAAATAAACAAATAAATAATTAAAATGAATATTTAAAATTATAATGAAAAAATTAAAAATGAGATATATTATTTATTATTTAGGATATACCTGCTTAAAAATTTTATCTATTTCGGGTTTTCGAGATTTAGAAGTTGTTGATTTAAGTATTTAGGCATTTAATGGTTTATAGCTTTTATTGAAACAATGAAATAACAAAAAATTTATTTTTGATATTTTTTCAAATTTTAAAATGTCATAACATTTGAAAATATAATAATTTTAAAATTTTTTAAAAATGTGAATACAATATTTAGTAATAATAATTATTATAACTATATATAATTTAAAATAAATATAAATAATTTTATTGATAAAAATGTGAATACAATATTTAGTATCAATAAAGTTTTATTAATATGATAGATATAAATTAAAATATAATTAAAAAACCTAAAATGATTCAAAATCAAAGTAAAATTTATTACTAAATAATACTTTTTTTTAGTTTTTTGCATCATTTTATAAGCTTATATTTTTTTTATTAAAAATATATTATTTAAATTATAGTTATCACTCATAATTTATTTTGTAATTAATATTTCTATAAATTAGTTAAATTATATTTAAGGTTTACGAATTTAAAGGTTTACGTATTTAGGGGCTTCGGGGTTTAGGAGTTTAGAGATTTATGTATTTAGGCATTTAATGGTTTATAAGTTTTATTTAAACAATGATATAACAAAAGATTTATTTTTGTTATTTTTTCTCATTTTTGAAGATTATAACCTTTGAAAGTATAACAATTTTTAAATTTTTTTTATATGTGAATACTATATTAGGTATGATAATCTTAATAATTATATTTCATGTTAATTCAATATAAACAATTATATTGATAGATTTTTATATTAATGATCAAAAATAAATTAATAAACTATTATTAATAAGATAGATATTATTTAAAAAATATTTGCAAAACGTAAATTTATTCAAATTCAAAGTAAAATATAATACTAAATAATAATTTTTTGATGTTTTGCTTATTTTTATAAGTTTATATTTTTTGTTATTAAAAGTAAATTATTTAAATTATATTTGTCTTCCACTTAATTTATTTTTAATTTATAATTCTTTAAAAATAAACTAATAAATAATTAAAATGAATATTTAAAATTATTATGAATACAAATAAAATTGATATTTATTATTTATTAATCAGGATATACAAGTTTAATGGCTTAAGTATTAAGGTGTTTTGGGGTTTTGTGATTTAAGTGTTCAGGACTTTAGTGATTAATAGTATTTATTTAAAGAATGAAAATATAAAAAATTAAATTTTTTGATTTTTTAATTTTTGAAGTTTATAACCTTTGAAAATATAATAATTTTTAATTTTTTTAAATGATAATATAATATTTAGTTATAATATTCTTAATAATAATATATAATGTAAACTCAATATAAATAATTTTTTCAATAGATATTATAATAATGATCAATAAAAATTAATAATCTATTATTAATAAGAATGATATAAATTAAATTATAATTGCAAAAACTAAAATGATTCAAAATCAAAATAATATATATTACAAAATAATAAATTTTTGTTTTTAAAATTTTGATTCTTTTTATAATCATACATATTTTTTTTGATGAAAAATAAATTATTTAAAATAGATATGTCTCACTAATAATTTATTTTGTAATTAATATTTCTATAAAAATAAACTGATAAATAATTAAAAAAAAATTAAAATTATACTTAATAAAATTTAAAATGAGATTTATAATTTATTATTATTGTATACCAATTTAATAGTTTAAGTATTTAAAAGTTTTGTCATTTAGGAGTTTAGCGATTTATGTTTTTAGGCATTTAGTGGTTTATAGGTTTTATTTAAACAATAAAATAACTAAAAATAATTTTGTAATTTTTTGTAATTTTCATAGGTTATAATAATATAATAATATTTAGTTATAATAATATTTAAAATATAATAATATTTTAAATATTTATAATATTTATAATATCATATAATAAAAAATGATATAAAATTATATTTATTAATTTTCATAGGTTATAAACTTTGAAAATATAATAATATTAAAAAGTTTTTTGTAATGTGAATACAATATTTAGTTATAATAATTTTAATAATTATATATCATATAAATTCAATATAAACAATTTTATTGATAGATATTTTAATAATGATCAAAAATTAAATTAATAAACTATTAATAATAAGATTAATATTAATTAAAAAATATTTACAAAATCCAAATTGATTCAAAATTAATGTAAAAAATATTACTGCATAATAATTATTAATTTTTAAATTTGTACTTCTTTTATAAGCGTATATTTTTTTTTATTAAAAATAAATTATTTAAATTATAATTGTCACACTCATAATTTATTTTGTAATAAATATTTATATAAAAATAAACTTATAAATAATTAAAATGATTATTTAATAAATTGAAATATAAATTAGTTTTCTTAATTATTAAGTAGCATATAGCGGTTTAGTGGTTTATGTATTTAGGCATTACGAGCCTTAAGAGTTTACTGATTTAACTGTCTATGCATTTAGTGGTTTTATAAATATTATTTAAAAATTATAATGACAAAATATTTATTTTTATTATTTTTTGATTTTTCAAATGTTATAACCTTTGAAAATATAATAATTTTTAAATTTTTTTCAAAAGTGAATTCAATATTTAGTTATAATAATCATTATATTTATATATCATATAAATTCAATATAAACAATTTTATTGATAAATATTCTAATAATGATCAAAAAATAAATTAATAATCTATTATTAATAAGATATATATCAATTAAAATATAATAAAAAATCCTAAAATGATTCAGAAGGAATCAAAATATAATACTATATAATAATTTGTTGTTTTGAAATATTTTTTTCTTTTAAAAAATTTATTAATATTTTTTTCATGAAAATTAATTTATATAAATTATATTTGTCTAACTCATAATTTATTTATTTAATTAATATTTATATAAAAATAAACAAATAAATAATTAAAATGAATATTTAAAATTATAAAAAAAAAATATATTGAGATTTATTCATTATTATTTTGGGTATACCAGTCTAATTTAAATTAGATCCATCTCACTAATAATTTATTTTGTAATTAATATTTCTATAAAAATAAACTGATAACTAATTAAAATTAAAAATTTAAAATTATATTGAATACAAATTAAAATGAGAATTATGAATTATTATTAATGTATACCAGTTTAATATTTTAAGTAATTAGAGGTTTTTTCGTTTAAAATTTTAGCGATTTATGTTTTAGTCATTTAGTGGTTTATAGGTTTTATTTAAACAATGAAATAACAAAAAAATTATTTTTGATATTTTTTCACATCTTCAAAGGTTACCTTTGAAGATGTGATAATTTTAAATTTTTTTAAAAATGTGAATACGATATTTAGTAATAAGAATCATTATAATTATATATAATATAAACTAAAAATAAACAATTTTATTGATAAATATGATATCAATTATCAAAAAATAAATTAATATTTTATTATTAATATGATAGATTTAAATTAAAATATAATTGCAAAACCTAAAATTATTCAAAATCAAAGTAAAATTTATTACCAAGTAATAATTTTTGTTTTTTTGTTTTTGCTTTTTTTTATAAGCTTATATTTTTTTTTATGAAAAATAAATTATTTAAATTATATTTAAGGTTTACGAGTTTAAAGTTTTAAGTATTTTGGGGGCTTTTGTTTACTAGTTTATAGAATTAAGTTCTTAGGCATTTAGTGGTCTATAAGTTTATTTAAACAATTATATAACAAAAATTTATTTTTATATTTTTTCTAATTTTTGAATCTTATAACCTTTGAAAATATAAAAATTTTTAAATTTTATCAAATGTAATTATAATATGTAGTTATAATAATCTTAATAAATATAAGTCATTTAAATTCAATATAAATAATCACATTGCTAGATATTATAATAATGATCAATAAATAAATTAATAAACTATTATTAATAAGATAGATATTATTTAAAATATATTTCAAAATCAAAATTATTTTAAATCAAGTTTATATACTAAATAATTATTTTTTTAACATTTTGTTTTTTTATAAGTTTATATTTTTTTTATTGAAAATAATTATTTAAATTATATTTCTCCACTTCATAAATTATGTTGTAATTTATTTTCTAGAAAAATAAACTAATAAATAATTAAAATAAATATTTAAAATTATAATGAATTCAAATAAAATTGAGATTTATTATTTATTATTCAGGATATACAGGTTTAATGGTTTAAGTATTTAGGTGTTTTGGGGTTTAGTCATTTAAGTGTTTATGCCCTAAGTGATTTTATCTAATTTTTGAAGGTTATAACCATTGAAAATATAATAATTTTTACTTTTTTTTAAAATGTGAATATAATATTTAGTTATGATAATCTTGATAATTATATATAATGTAAACTCAATATAAATAATTTTATTGATAGATATTATAATAATGATCAATAAATGAATTAATAACTAGTATTTATAAGAATGATATAAATTAAAATATAATTGCAAAATTTAAAATGATTCAAAATCAAAATAAAATATATTACTAAATAATAATTATTTATTTTTAAAGATTTGCCTTTTTTATAAGCATTTTTTAATGAAAAATAAATTATTTAAACTATATATGTCGCACTAATAAACAATTATTAATAAGATAAATATTGTTTAAAATTTATTTTCAAAACCTAAAATGATTTAAAATCAAAGTGAAATATTTTACGAAATATTAATTTAAGATTTTTAAAATTTATGTATCCATTTATAAGCCGATATATTTTTTGATGAAAAATAAATTATTTAAATTATATTTGTCTTACTATTAATTTATTTTTTAATTTATATTTCTATAAAAATAAACTAATAAATAATTAAAATGTATATATAAAATTATAATGAATACTAATAAAAATGAGATTTATGATTAATTATTTAGGGTATACCTATTTAATGGTTTAAGTTTATTGTGGTTTTGGGGTTAATGAATTTATTGATTTATATGTTTACACATTTTCATGTTTATAGGTTTTATTTAATCTATGAAATAACAAAAATTTTATTTTTATGAATTTTCGTGCTTTTTAAAGGTTATAACCTTTGAAAATATAATAATTTTTTAATAGTTCTAAAATATGAATACAATACTTAGTTATAATAATCTTAATAATTATATTGAGGTAAATTCAATATAAAAAATTTTATTATATATATTATTTTGATGATCAAAAAATAAATTAATAAACTATTATTAATAAGATAGATATTAATTAAAATATATTTGCAGAACCCAATATAATTAAAAATCAAAGTAAATTATATTACTAAATAAAATATTAAATTTTTGAAATTTTGTTTATTTTTATAAGCTTTTTTTTCATAAAAAATAATTTTTTTAAATTATATCTGTATCACTCATTATTTATTTTGAAATTAATATTTTTATAAAAATAAACTAAAAAATAATTAAAATGAATATCTAAACATATAATGAATACAAATAAAAATGAGTTTTATTATTTATTATTTAGTTTTAATAGGTTTAATTGTTTAATTATTTAGGGGGTTTTGGGGTTTAGGAGCCTATAGATTTAATTGTTTAGTCATTTATTGGTTTATAAGTTTTATTTAAAAGATAAAATAATAATAAAAAATTTTTGTGATTTTTTATCATTTTTGATGTTTATAACCTTTGAAAATATAATAATTTTTAAATTTTTTCAAATGTAAATATACTATTTATTTATAATAATCTTAATGATTATAAGACATTTAAATTCAATATAAGTAATTTTATTGTTCGATATTATAAAATTTATCAAATAATAAATTAATAAACTTTTCTTAATAAGATTGATAGCAATTAAAATATAATTGCAAAACCTAAATATATTCAAAATCAAAGTAAAATATATTACTAAATAATAATTTTTTGTTTTTAAATTTTTACTTCTTTTTATAAGCTTATATATTTTTTTCATTAAAAATAAATTATTAGAATTATATTTATCACTCATTATTTATTTTGTGATTGATATTTCTATAAAAAATAAACTAATAAATATTTAAAATGAATATTTAAAATTATATTGAATACAAATTAAAATGAGATTTAAGATTTATTATATATTGTATACCGGTTTAATGGTTTGATTATTTAGTGGTTTATAGGTTTTATTTATATAATAAAATTTAAAATTCTATTTTTGATAATTTCTTATTTTCAAAGGTTATAACCTTTGAACATAAAATAATTTTAAAATATTTTCAAATGTGAATACCATGTATAATTATATTAATCTTACTAATTATATATCATATAAATTCAATATAAATAATTTTAATGATAGATATTATAATAAAGATCAAAAATTAATTAATAAACTATTATTAATAATATAAATATTAATAAAAATATATTTACATAACATAAAATGATTCAAAATCAAATCAAAATATATTACTAAATAATAATATTTTATTTTTAAAATTTGCCTTCTTTTTATAAGCTTATATTTTTTTTATTAAAATAAATTATTTAAATAATATTTGTTCACTCGAAATTTATCTTGTAATTAATTTTTCTAAAAAATTAAACTATAAATAATTATAATGAATATATAAAATTATAATAAATAGAAATAAAAATGAGATTTATTATTTATTAAGTAGTATATAGCTGTTAAAATGTTTACGTATTTAGGGGTTTCGGGATTTATGAGCTTACTGATTTAAGTAAGTAAGCATTTAATGAGCTATAGATTTTATTTAAAAAATGAAATAACAAAAAATATATTTTTATTATTTTTTTATCATTTTTTAAGGTTATAACCTTTAAAATTTAATAATTTTTAAATTTGTTTCAAAAGTGAATTAAATTTTTAATTATAATAATCATTATATTTATATATCATATAAATTCAATATAAACTATTTTATTCAAAAATATTCTAATAATGATCAAAAAATAAATTAATAATTTATTATTAATAAGATAGATATCAAATATAAAATAATTACAAACCTAAAAGGATACAGAAGCAAAGCAAAATATATTACTATATAATAATTTTTGTTTTGAAAATTTTTTTTCTTTTTAAAAGTTTATCTATATTATTTTGATGAAAAATAATTTATATAAATTATTTTTGTGTAACTCTAATTTATTTTGTAATTAATATTTATATAAAAATAAAAAAATAACTAATTAAATCTGAATATTTAAAATTAAAATGAAAAAAAATGAGATTTATTATTTATTATTTAGGATATACCGGTTTAATTTAAATTAGATATGTCTCACTAATATTTTTTTTTGTAATTAATATTTCTATAAAAATAAACTGATAAATAATTAAAATAAAAATTAAAATTATACTGAATAATTAAAATAATTTATTTTGTTCCTCTCTCAACTCTAGAATAAATGCTAAAGATCTAACCAAAATAATAGGAGCTTTTACTTTATATCTATTATGTCTCATCATATTTGATGTTGAATCACTTGGCTATCAAAGGTAATTTGACTCATGTACGCTAACAGACTAAACAAAAGTTGTACCCCTATGTGTTGAAATAGCTAGTTGTTGAGGATTCTATTTATATTGATTATTGTAATTTCATCTAAAATATCTCTCATGCACACACTCAAAGCAATTTTTTTAAAACAAAGTTCACCCCTAAAAAAATAACCACCTTGTTGCCTATTAGAACTAACTAGCCCCAGGGTGGTTTGACAGGGCAAGATGTATGGGCTATCTTTCAATCAAGAATCAAAAAATTCTTTTATTGGCTTGCCTGAGCCTTTTTTATATATCCTCATGGATATGAAAAGTATCATTTCTTTCTTTTTATATTAAATGAGTTATGTATACAAGCTCACAATACTGAAAAATGTGTAAATAAATCATATTCAAACGTATTAAAAGGTTTTAATCATTGCTCTAAATATTAGTTTTTCATATTGACACTTGAGGTCACAAATCAAATGAAAAAGCCATAGTGATATTTCCAATCATAAGAATTTTAGCTATAGTAAGTTATAAAGAGTAGTACTCGAGCTTTAACTATTTCTAGGGTCATGACTTTTGCTCTTGAAAAATGTTCAAAGTTACAATCATTCCTAGTGAAATGACTTTGCAATATAAAGATAAAATGCACAAGCTATGGACATATCCAATACTGTGACCCAGTATTATAGTGATTAAATATGTATTCATGATCATTCTTAGTGCCTTAACAATATGTTCAACAGAGGGACACAAGTTATGGCATTATCTCATCGATATGATTTCGTGTTCTAGAGACAAAATATATAATCATGACGATTGCTAATGCTACAATAATCTAAAGCAAGAAAGAGATTGAATCCATAACTCACCCCTTGAGTCATGACTTTGTGTTACATATACAAAAAAATAAATTTGTGACATTCCTAACAATTTCAATTTAAATTTAACACTCAGTCATTTGATTATAAAAGTGCAAAACATGAGATTTAGGATTTATGGTTTATGTGTTAGGGTTATAGTTTATGGTTTAAGGTTTAGGATTTAAAGTTTAGGGTTTATGGTTTTTTTTTTGTTTTTTATTGCAAAATACAGACTTTATTTATCATTTAGGCACACAACTTACAAGAGACTAAAAAGCTGACTAATTTAGGCCAGCCCACCAAATATTATGTACCTTAATGATTCTATGCATAAAATACATAAAAAAAAATAATGCCTAATAATTCCAAGCGTACGAATACAACTAAAATCACTTGGCATTCTCGGACTTCATAGTTGGCATTGAGTCATTATGCGCACTGTGTCCTTTCCATTTGGATTTTTCCAAGCCTTTTGGAGGAACCTGAATTATGCACCATATTAAAACTATGCAAATATAAGATTGTGCATGTGTGAGACATGCAGCATCAAGCGTTTGCCTATGTCATTGCTATGCAATGGAATACATGAAAAACTTAATACCCATAAATCCACAAGTCCATATCTACGGTACTACGTCGATTCATTCTCACCTCTGAATTCCACATTCTTTTGCTTCAATGATCCTCAAAATGGTATCTCTTGGTTTAGAATGCTTCCTCCTCGAGCTCCAAGAAGTGGCTGTTTGTTGCACCGACAAAATATCAAAAAATATGCATGCATCAGTGTGCATGTGTGATGAGGTCCATCTCATAGTCTTATTATCTACGCATACAACCAAGCTAAAATACAAGTAAAATTATAAAATTTTATAAAGATGGGTCTTCTGCTCCCGTGAGTGTAGCATCGCCTAATGTGTATATACAAAATACATTAGTGGGCTCCACTTAGAGATACTTATGGGTCTAGTTGCCATCATTGCATGCTATATAGAGAACAGACTAGATTGTGTGTGTGAGTATGTCATGATCCATCTCTACAAGTATATGGTGCATACAAAGTCCAAAATACAAATAAGACTACAAACATAAATTTCAAGTTTGAATCTTTCGCTCCCGTGTGGCTGGTCTGGACTCCATTGCTTACTGGCCCTGCTTGGTGATGTTTTGGTTTTTGGTGGCTGTCCAATTAATCATGGATTACGTGCTACTCCTTTTGGGCGATGGTTGGGTGGCCCTCTATGCTGCCAGATATAACTAGTGGGACCCACTCAGAGCTACTCCTGGGTTTACTCCCAACCACGTTGCTTGGTCTCGTCAGTTGTCTGAATGTTATCATCCCTGCTTTCTAGTAGAGCCCTCTAAATGTTGGTGGCCCATACTTCTGGCTATTTCCAGGACTTGCTGGCCCCTCTAAATGCTACACCAAAATGGACAAGAATATGTGCACGTGTACTGTGGTCCGTCGCTATGTTTTTGTGGTGCAGAAATTTCAGGGTTTAGGAGTTTAGTAATTTAAGTATTTAGGTATTTTGTGGTATATAGGTTTTATTTAAATAATTAAATAACAAAAAAATTATTTTTATGATTTTTCTCATTTTCAAGGTTATAACCATTGAAAATATTATAATTTTTAATTTTTTTTTCAAATGTTAATACAATATTTAATTATAATAATCATACAAATTAAATATCATGTAAATTCAATATAAATTATTTCATTGATCGATATTATAATACTAATCATAAAATAGATTAATAAACTATTATTAATAAGATAGATATTAATTAAAATATATTTGCAAAACCTAAAACGATTCAAAATCAATGTAAAATATATTACTAAATAATAATTTTTTATTGTTAAATTTTGGATTATTTTTATAAGCTTATAAATTTTTTTGATGAAGTTAAATTTTTTAAATTATATTTGTCTCATTCATAATTTTATTTTACAATTAATATTTCTATAAAAATAAACTAATAAATAATTAAAATGAATATTGAAATTATAATGAATACAAATAAAAATGATATTTATGAATAATTATTTAGGGTATACCGGTTTAATGGTTTAAGTATTTAGGAGTTAAGGAGTATAGTGATTTAAGTGTTTAGGCATTTAGTAGTTTATATGTTTTTTTAAATAATGAAAAAACAATAAAATTATTTTTCAAATTTTATATCAATTTTGAAGGTTATAACCTTTATAAATATAATAATTTTTAAATTTTTTTCAAATGTGAATACATTATTTAGTTATAATAAACTTAATAATGATATATCATGTAAATTAAAAATAAACAATTTATTGATAGATTTTAATAAACTAAATATAAATATAAATATAATAATGATCAATAAATAAATTAATAAACTATTATTTATTGATAGATATTTATATATTATTTATAAATACTTAAACCTTTAAAGATGGTTTAAATTTTTAAGTAATATAGGTTTTATATATACAATAAAATAAAAAAAATTATTTTTGAGATTCAATTTTTTTTTAAAGATGATAACCTTTAAAAATATAATAATTTTTAAATTATTTTAAAATGTAAATATAATATTTAGTTATAATAATATTAATAATTATATATCATGTAAATTCAATATAAATAATTTTATTGATAAATATACTAATATTGATCAAAAAAAATAATAATCTTTTATTAATAAAATAGATATCAATTAAAAATAATTACAAAACATAAAATGATTCAGAAGCAAAGCAAAATATATTACTATATAATAATTTTTTGTTTTGAAAATTTTTTTTCTTTTATAAAGTTTATCTATAATTTTTTGATTAAAATAATTTATATAAATTATTTTTGTCTAGCTCAATTTATTTTGTAATTAATTTTTATAAATAAATAAACAAATAAATAATTAAAATGAATATTTAAAATTATAATGAAAAAAAATGTGATTTAGTATTTATTATTTAGGGATACTGTTTTAATATAAAATAATCTATCTCACTAATAATATATTTTGTAATTAATATTTCTATAAAAATAAACTGTTAAATAATTAAAATAAAAATTTAAAATCTTACTGAATAAAAATTAAAATGAGATTTATAATTTATTATTAATCTATACTAGTTTAATGGAATAAGTATGTAGAGGTGTTGTCATTTAGGAGTTTAGCAATTTTTGTTTTTAGGCTTTTAGTGGTTTATAAGTTTTATTTAAAAAATAAAATAACAAAAAAATATTATAATTTGTTATCATTTTACAGGTTATAACCTTTGAACATATACTAATATTTTAAATTTTTTGAAATGTGAATACAATATTTAGTAATAATAATTTCAATTATTATATATCATATAAATTCAATATAAACAATTTTATTGATAGATATTATAATAATGATCAAAAATTAAATTAATAAACTATTAATAATCATATAGATATTAATTAAAAAATATTTACAAAACTCAAATTGATTCAAAATTTAAGCAAAAAATATTACTAAAAATAATTTTTAATTTTTAAAATTTTACTTCTTTTTTAAGCGTATATATTTTTTTAGATTAAAAATAAATTATTTAAATTATATTTTTCACACTCATAATTTATTTTGTAATACAAATTTATATAAAAATAAACTAATAAAAAATTAAAATGATTATTTGAAATTATAATAAATTGAAATAAAAATTAGATTTCTTAATTATTAAGTAGCATTTAGCAGTTTAATGGTTTATGTATTTAGGAATTATGGGTTTTGGAGTTTACTGATTTAACTATGTATGCATTTAGTGGGTTATAGGTTTTATTTAAAAATAAAAATAAAAAATATTTATTTTTATTATTTTTTTATATTTTCAAAGTTTATTACCTTTGAAAATATAATAATTTTAAAATTTTTTTCAAATGTGAATTTAATATTTAATTATAATAATCATTATATTTATATATCATATATAATCAATATAAACAATATTATTGATAAATATTCTAATAATCATTGAAAAATAAATTAATAATCTATTATTAATAAGATAGATATCAATTAAAATATAATTACAAAACCTATAATGATTCAGAAGCAAAGCAAATTATATTACTATATAATTATTTATTGTTTTTAATTTTTTTTAATAAGTTTATCTATATTTTTTTGATTAAAAATAATTTACATAAATTATATTTGTCTAATGCATAATTTATTTTTTAATTAATATTTATATAAAAATAAACAAATAAATAATTAAAATTAATATTTAAAATTATAATGAAAAAAAAGAGATTTATTCTTTATTATTTAGGGTATACCAGTTTAATTTAAATTATATCTATCTCACTAATAATTTATTTTGTAATTAATATTTCAATAAAAATAAACTGATAAATAATTAAAATAAAAATTTAAAATTATACTGAATAAAAATTAAAATGAGATTTATTAATTATTATTAATGTATACCAGTTTAATATTTTAAGTATTTAGAGGTTTTGTCATTTAGGACTTTAGTGATTTATGTTTTTAGGCATTTAGAGGTTTATAGTTTTTGTTAAAACATTGAAATAATAAAAAAATAATTTTTGATATTTTTTCACATTTTCAAAGGTTATAACCTTTGACAATATAATAATTTTAAAATATTTTAAAAATGTGAATATAATATTTAGTAATAATAATCATTATAATTATATATAATATAAACTAAATATAAACAATTTTATTCATAGATATGATATCGATTATCATAGAATAAATTAATATGCTATTATTATTATGATGGATATAAATTAAAATATAATTGCAAAACCTAAAATTATTCAAAATCCAAGTAAAATTTATTACTAAATAATAATTTTTGTTTTTTAGTTTTTGCTTTTTTTTATAAGGTTAAATATTTTTTTAATGAAAGATAAATTATTTAAATTATATTTGTATCACTCATAATTTATTTTGTAATTAATATTTCAATATATTATTTAAATTATATTTAAGGTTTACGAATTTAAAGATTTAAGTATTTAATGTCTTAGGGGTTTAGGAGTTTAGGAGTTTAGAGATTTATGTGTTTAGGCATTTAATGGTTTATAAGTTTTATTTAAACAATGATATAAAAAAATTTATTTTTGTTATTTTTTATTATTTTTGAAGGTACCTTTGAAAATATAACAATTTTTAAATTTTTTTTATATGTGAATACTATATTTAGTTATGATAATCTTAATAATAATTTTTGATATTGAATTTAGCGATTTATGTTTTTAGGCATTTAGTGCTTTATAGGTATTGTTTAAACAATGAAATAATATAAAAATTATTTTTGATATTTTTTCACATTTTCAAAGGTTATAACTTCTGACAATATAATAATTTTAAAATTTTTTAACATTGTGAATACAATATTTAGTAATAATAATCATTATAATTATATATAATATAAATTAAATATAAATAATTTTATTCATAGATATGATATCGATTATCACAAAATAAATTAATATGCTATTATTATTATGATGGATATAAATTAAAATATAATTGCAAAACCTAAAATTTTTCAAAATCCAAGTAAAATTTATTACTAAAAAATAATTTTTGTTTTTTAGTTTTTGCTTCTTTTTATAACCTTATATATTTTTTTGATTAAAAATAAATTATTTAAATTATATTTGTATCACTCATAATTTATTTTGTAATTAATATTTTAATAAATTATTTAAATTATATTTAAGGTTTGTGAGTTTAAAGTTTTAAGTTTAGGGGCTTTTGTGTTTAGGAGTTTAGATGTTTAAGTGTTTAGTCATTTATATAAGTTTTATTTAAACAATGATATAGCAAAAAATTTATTTTTAATATTTTTTCTAATTTTTGAAGATTATATCCTTCGAAAATATAATAATTTTTAAATTTTTTTGAAATGTAAATAAAATATATTTTTATAATAATCTTCATAATTATAATTCATTTAAATTGATTATAAATAATTATATTGCTAGATATTATAATTATGATCAATAAATTAATTAATAAACTATTATTAATAAAATAGTTATTATTTAAAAAGTATTTACAAAATCTAAATTTATTCAAATCAAAGTAAAATATATTACAAAATAATAATTTTTTTAATGTTTTGCTTTTTTGATAAGTTTATATTTTTGTTATTAAAAATAAATTATTTAAATTATATTTGTCTTACTCATAATTTATTTTGTAATTTATAATTCTATAATAATAAACTACTAAATAATTAAAATGAATATTTAAAATTATAATGAATACAAATAAAATTGAGATTTATTATTTATTATTCAGGATATACCTATTTAATGGTTTAAGAATTTAGGTGTTTTGTGGTTTAGGAGTTTAGTGATTTAATTATTTAGACATTTAGTGATTTATAGTTTTTTTTAAAGAATGAAAAAACAAAAAATTTAATTTTTTGATTTTTTTTTAATTTTTGAAGGTTGTAACCATTGAAAATATAATAATTTTATTTTTTGTAAATGTGAATATAATATTAAGTTATAATAATCTTAATAATTATATATAATGTAAACTCAAAATAAATAATTTTATTGATAGGTATTATAATAAGATCAATAAATAAATTAATAAACTAGTATTTATAAGAATGATATAAATTAAAATATAATTGTAGAATCTAAAATGATTCAAAATCAAAATAAGATATATTATTAAATAATATTATTTAATTTTTAAAATTTTGTCGCTTTTTATGAGCATTTTTTTGATGAAAAATAAATTATTTAAATTATATATGTCACACTAATAATTTATTTTGTAATTAATATTTCTATAAAAATAAACTGATAAATAATTAAAATAAATATTTGAAATGATAATGAATACTAATAAAACTAAGATTTATAATTTATTATTTAAACTATACTAATTTAATGTTTTAAGTATTTATGGGCCTTGGGGTTTAGAAGTTTAGAAGTTTAGTCATTTTAGTATTTAGTCATTTAGTCGTTTATAGGTTTTATATAAAAAATAAAATAACAAAAAATTTATTTTTGTTATTTTTTCTCAATTTTGAAGGTTATAACCTTTGAAAATATAATAATTTTTAAATTTTTTTTGAAAATTGAATATGATATGAAGTTATAATGATCATAATAATTATATATCATATAAATTTTATATAAACTATTTTATTGATATTTATTATAATAATGATCATAAAGAAGTAATAAACTAATATTAATAAGATAAATATTGTTTAAAATATATTTTCAAAACCTAAAATGACTCAAAATCAAAGTGAAATATTTTTCTAAACATTAATTATAAATTTTTAAATTTTTGTATCCATTTATAAGCCTATATATTTTTGATGAAAAATAAATTATTTAAATTATATTTGTCTCACTAATAATTTAATTTTTAATTTATATTTCAATAAAATTAAACTAATAAATAAATAAAATGTATATTTAAAATTATAATGAATACTAATCAAATTGAGATTTATTATTTATTATTTAGGGTATAACTATTTAATTGTTTAAGTTTTTTCTTGTTTTGGGGTTAATGAGTTTATTGATTTATATGTTTACAAATTTAGGTGTTTATAGGTTTTATTTAATGAAAGAAATAACAAAAAAATTATTTATATGAATTTTCATGATTTTCAAATGTTATAACCTTTAAAAATATAATAAATTTTTAATAGATATAAAATATGAATACAATACTTATTTATAATAATCTTAAAAATTATTTTTGTTGTCAATTCAATATAAAAAAATTTATTAATATATTTTATTATAATGATCAAAAAATAAAATAATAAACTATTATTTATAAGATAGATATTAATTAAAAAATATTAGCAGAAACCAACATAATTCAAAATCAAAGTAAATTATATTACTGAATAAAATTTTAAATTTTTAAAATTTTGTTTATTTTTATAAGCTTATTTTTTTCATAAAAAATAATTTATTTAAATTATATTTGTCTCACTCATTATTTAATTTGTAATTAATATTTCTATAAAAATAAACTAAAAAATAATTAACATGAATATTTAAAATTATAATGAATACAAATAAAAATGAGATTTATCATTTATTATTTATTATTTTGGTTATATAAGTTTAATGGTTTAAGTATTTAGGGGGTTTTGGTGTTTAGGAGTCTAGAGATTTAAATGTTTAGGCATTTAGTGGTTTATAAGTTTTATTTAAATAATAAAATAATAAAAAAATTATTTTTGTTATTTATTAACATTTTTGAAGGTTATAACCTTAAAAAATATAATAATGTTTAAATTTTTTTCAAATGTAAATATAATATTTAGTTATAATAATCTTAATAATTATAAGAGATTTAAATTGAATATAAGTAATTTTATTGTTATATATTATAAAAATGCTCAAATAATAAATTAATAAACTTTTATTAATAAGATTGATAACAATTAAAATATAATTGCTAAACAAACATATAATGATTCAAAATCAAAGTAAACTATAGTACTAAATAATAATTTTTTGCTTTTTGAATTTTTACTTCTTTGTATAAGCTTATATTTTTAATTTGATTAAAAATAAATTATTAAAATTATATTTGTCTAACTCATTATTTATTTTATAATTCATATTTTAATAAAAAATAAACTAATAAATAATTAAAATGAATATTTAAAATTATAATGAATACAAATTAAATGAGATTTATGATTTATTATATGTGGTATACCGGTTTAATGGTTTGATTATTTAGGAGTTTTATCATTTAGGAGTTTATCAATTTATGTATTTAGGCATTTAGTCTTTTATAGGTTTTATTTATTTAATAAAAATAAATAATTTTTTTTTAGATTTTTTCTGATTTTCAAAGCTTATAACCATTAAAAAAATTAATATTTAAAATTTTTTGAAATTTGAATATAATTTTTAGTTGTAATAATATTAATAATTATATATGATATAAATACAATATAAATTATTTTATTGATAGATATTATAATAATGATCTAAGATTAAATTAATAACTATTAATAATAAGATATATATTAATTAAAAAATATTACAAAACCCAAATTGATTCAAAATTAATGTAAAATATATTACTCGATAATAATATTTTATTTTTAAATTTACTTCTTTTATAAGCGTATATATATTTTTTAACTATAAATAGATTATTTAAATTATATGTGTCGCACTCATAATTTATTTTGTAATAAAAATTTCTATAAAAAATAAACTAATAAATAATTAAAATGAATATTTAAAATACTAATAGATTGAAATATAAATTCAATATATTAATTATTAAGTAGTATATAGCGGTTTAATTGTTTATGTATTTAAGCATTACGGGGTTTAGGAGTTTACTGATATAACTGTGTATGGATTTAGTGGTTTATAGGTTTTATTTAAAAAATAAAATAAAATTTATTTTTATTATTTTTTCATATTTCCAAAGGCTATAACGTTTGGAAATATAATAAACAATAAAATAATTATGATTAATAAATGTTTATACTGAAAATTCCTTTCAGTATATATTTTCATATTTATTAATCTGATTCTTCTGACATTAATTATATTACTCGAGTACCTAAAGAATATGAAAACATTAAACATTTATTACTATATTATAATATGTTTAGATAGTCATGAAAACATATTGCTTAAAAGATATAATATTATAAATATCCATACAATATTAATTATCTGATTAATATTTAAACATTTATTATAATATTTATTATTTTTTGATTATTTCAAGATTATGAAAACATTAAATTTATCTGATTAAAAAATGATATATAATAATTATTATAACAATATATAATATAAACTAAATATAAACAATTTTATTGATTGATATTATATCAATTATCAAAAAATAAATTAATAAACAATTATTAATATCATAGATATAAATTAAAATTTAATTACAAAAACTAAAATGATTAAAAATCAAAGTAAATTTATTACTAAATAATAATTTTTGTTTTTTTGTTGTTGCCTCATTTTATAAGATTAAAAATTTAATTATAAACAAAAAATTGATAAACTCCTAAATGACAAAACTCCTAAATATTCAAATCATTAAACCAGTATACTACATATAATAAATCATAAATCTCATTTTACTTTGTATTCATTATAATTTTAACTATTCATTTTAATTATTTATTAGTTTATTTTTTATAGAAATATTAATTACAAAATAAAAAATGAGTTTGACAAATATAATTTTAATAATTTATTTTTAATCAAAAGAAAATATAAGCTTATAAAAAGTAATAAGAATTTAAAAACAAAAAACTATTATTTAGTAATATATTTTACTTTGATTTTGAATCATTATATATAGGTTTTGCAATTATATTTTAATTGCTATCAATCTTATTAATAAAAGTTTATTAATTTATTATTTGATCATTTTGATAATATATAATAATAAAATTACTTATATTCAATTTAAATGTCTTATAATTATTAAGATTATTATAACTAAATATTATATTTACATTTGAAAAAAAATTAAAAATTATTATATTTTCAATTGTTATAACCTTCTAGAATTAAAAAAATCACAAAAATAATTCTTTTATTATCTTTTTATTTAAATAAAACATATAAACAACTAAATGGCTAAACATTTAAATCTTTAGACTCCTAAACACCAAAATCTCCTAAATACTTAAACCATTAAACCTATATAACCTAAATAATAAATAATAAATCTCATTTTTATTTGTATTTATTATAATTTTAATATTCATTTTAAATATTTTTTTGTTTATTTTTATAGAAATATTAATTACAAATTAAATATTGAGAGAGACATATATTTTAAATAAATTATTTTTTATGAAAAAAAATAAGCTTATAAAAATAAACAAAATTTCAAAATTTTATAATTTTATTTAGTAATATAATTTACTTTGATTTTGAATTATTTTGGCTTCTGCAAATATATTTTAATTATTATTTATCTTATTAATAATAGTTTATTATTTTATTTTTTGAACATTATAATAATATTTATTAATAAATTTTTTTATATTGAATTTACAACAAATATAATTTTTAAGATTATATTAACTAAGTATTGTATTCATAATTTACAACTATTAAAAAATTATTATATTTTTAAAGGGTATAACATTTCAAAATCACAAAAATTCATAAAAATAAATTTTTTGTTATTTCTTTTATTAAATAAAACCTATAAACACCTAAATGTGTAAACATATAAATCAATAAACTCATTAACCCCAAAACCACAAAAAACTTAAACAATTAAATAGTTATACCCTAAATAATAAATCATAAATCTCATTTTTATTAGTATTCATTATAATTTCAAATATACATTTTAATTATTTATTAGTTAATTTATATAGAAATATAAATTAAAAAAGAAATTATTAGTGAGACAAATATAATTTAAATATTTTATTTTTCATCAAAAAATATATAGGCTTATAAATGGATACAAAAATTTAAAAATTTAAAATTAATATTTCATAAAATATTTCACTTTTATTTTGAATAATTTTAGGTTATGAAAATATATTTAAACAATATTTATCTTATTATAATTGTTTATTACTTTTATATGATCATTATTATAATATATATCAATAAAATAGTTTATATTGAATTTTATTGATATATAATTATTCTGATTATTATAACTTCATATTATATTCACTTTTCAAAAAAAAATTATAAATAATTATATTTTCAAGGGTTATAACTTTCAAAAGAGAGAAAAAATAACAAAAATAATTTTTTTTTATTTTATTTTTTATCTAAAACCTATAAACCACTAAATGACTAAATTGAAAAATGACTAAACTCCTAAACCCCGAAGCCCATAAATACTTAAAACATTAAATTAGTATAGTCCAAATAATAAATCATAAATCTAATTTTTATTAGTATTCATTATAATTTTAAATATTCATTTTAATTATTTATCAATTTATTTTTATAGAAATATTAATTACAAAATAAATTATTTGTGCGACATATAAAGTTTAAATAATTTATTTTTCAATAAAAAAATGCTTATAAAAACGGGAAATTTTTAAAAATAAATAATTATTATTTAGTAATATATCTTTTTTTGATTTTGAATAATTTTAGTTTTTGCAATTATATTTTAATTTATATCATTCTTATTAATAATAGTTTATTAATTTTTAATTGATCAATATTATAATATCTATTAAAAAAATTATTTATATTGAGTTTACATTATATATAATTATTAAGAATATTATAACTAAATATTATATAAACATATAAAAAAAATTAAAAATTATTATATTTTCAAAGCTTATTACCTTCAAAAATTAAAAAAAAATCAAAAAATTAAAGTTTTTGTTTTTTCATTCTTTAAATAAAACTATAAATCACTAAAGGTCTAAAAAATTAAATAACTAAACTCCTAAACCACAAAACACCTAAATACTTAAACCATTAAACTGGTATATCCTGAATAATAAAAAATAAATCTCAATTTTATTTGTATTCATTATAATTTTAAATATTCATTTTAATTATTTAGTAGTTTATTATTATAGAATTATAAATTACAAAATAAATTATGAGTAAGACAAATATAATTTAAATAATTTATTTTTTAAAACAAAAATATAAACTTATAAAAAAAGCAAAACATTAAAAAATTATTATTTTTGTAATATATTTTACTTTGATTTGAATAAATTTAGATTTTGCAAATACTTTTTAAATAATAACTATTTTATTAATAATAGTTAATTAATTTATTTATTGATCATAATTATAATATCTAGCAATATAATTATTTATAATCAATTTAAATGAATTATAATTATGAAGATTATTATAAATAGATATTATATTTACATTTTAAAAAAAACTTAAAAATTATTATATTTTCAAAGGATATAATCTTCAAAAATTAGAAAAAATATTAAAAATAAATTTTTTGCTATATCATTGTTTAAATAAAAGTTATAAACCACTAAATGACTAAACAATTAAACATCTAAACTCCTAAACACAAAAGCCCCTAAATATTTAAAACATTAAACTCGCAAACCTTAAATATAATTTAAATAATTTATTAAAATATTAATTACAAAATAAATTATGAGTGATACAAATATAATTTAAATAATTTATTTTTAATCAAAAAAATATATAAGGTTATAAAAAGAAGCAAAAGCTAAAAAACAAAAATTATTTTTTAGTAATAAATTTTACTTGGATTTTGAAAAATTTTAGGTTTTGCAATTATATTTTAATTTATATCCATCATAATAATAATAGCATATTAATTTATTTTGTGATAATCGATATCATATCTATGAATAAAATTGTTTATATTTAGTTTATATTATATAATTATAATGATTATTATTACTAAATATAGTATTCATATTTTTAAAAAATTTTAAAATTATTATATTGTCAAAGGTTATAACCTTTGAAAATGTGAAAAAAATATCAAAAATAACTTTTTTGTTAGTTCATTGTTTAAACAATACCTATAAAGCACTAAATGCCAAAAAACATAAATCTCTAAAGTCCTAAATAACAAAACCTCTAAATACTTAAAATATTAAACTTGTATACATTAATAATAATTCATAAATCTCATTTTAATTTTTATTCAGTATAATTTTAAATTTTTATTTTAATTATTTATCGGTTTATTTTTATTGAAATATTAATTACAAAATAAATTATTAGTGAGATAGATATAATTTAAAATAATCTTATATACCCTAAATAATAAAGAATAAATCACTTTTTTCAGTATAATTTTAAATATTCGTTTTAATTATTTATTTGTTTATTTTAATATAAATATTAATTAAAAAATAAATTATGAGTTAGACAAATATATTTATATAAATTATTTTTCATCAAAAAATATAGATAAACTTTTTAAAAGAAAAAAAAAGTAAAAAAAACAAATTATTATATAGTAATATATTTGATTTCTTCTGAATCATTTTGGTTTTTTTATTATATTTTAATTGATATCTATCTTATTAATATTAGATTATTAATTTATTTTTTGATCATTATTAGAATAATTATCAATAATATTGTTTCTATTGAATATATATGATATATAAATATAATGATTATTATAACTAAATATTAAAATCAAATTTGAAAAAAAATTAAAAATTATTATATTTTCAAAGGTTATAACCTTTGAAAATATAAAAAAATAATAAAAATAAATATTTTGTTATTTTAATTTTTAAATAAAACCTATAAACCACTAAATGCATACACAGTTAAATCAGTAAACTCCTAAAGCTTGTAATGCCTAAATACATAAACCATTAAACCGCTATATACTTTTTAATAATTAAGAAATATAATTTTTATTTCAGTTTATTATAATTTTAAATATTCATTTTAATTATTTATTAGTTTATTTTTATATAAATTTATATTACAAAAAAATTATGAGTGCGACAAATATAATTTAAATAATTTATTTTTAATAAAAAAAAAGTATAGTCTTATAAAAGAAGTAAAAATTTAAAAATTAAAATTTATCATCCAATAATATTTTTTTACTTTAATTTTGAATCAATTTGGGTTTTGTAAATATTTTTTAATTAATATCTATCTTATTATTAATAGTTTATTAATTTTATTTTTGATTATTAGTATAATATCTATCAATAAAATTATTTATATTGAATTTATATGATATATAATTATTAAAATTATTATAACTAAATATTGTATTCACATTTCAAAAAATTTTAAATATTATTATATTTTCAAAGGTTATAACCCATGAAAATGAAAAAAAATTACAAAATTTTTTTTGTTATTTTATTGTTTAAATAAAACCTATAAACCACTAATGCCAAAAAACATGAATCACTAAACACCTCTATGACAAAACCTCTAAATACTTAAACTATTAAATTGGTATACATTAATAATAAATCATAAATCTCATTTTAATTTTTATTCAGTTTAATTTTAAATTTTTATTATAAAATAAATTATTAGTGAGATAGATATAATTTAAATTAAACTGGTATACCCTAAATAATAAATAATAAATCTCATTTATTTTCATTATAATTTTAAATATTCATTTTAATTATTTATTTGTCTGTTTTTATATAAATAATAATTAAAAAATAATTTATGAGTTAGACAAATATAATTTATGTAAATTTTTTTTAATCAAAAAAATATCGATAAACTTTTTAAAATAAAAAAAATTACAAAACAAAAAATTATTATATAGTAATATATTTTGGATTGCTTATGAATCATTTTATGTTTTGTAATTGTATTTTAATTGATATCTATCTTATTAATTATAGATTATTAATTTATTTTTTGATCATTATTAGAATATTAATCACTTAAATTGTTATATTGAATTTATATGATATAAAAATATAATGATTATTATAACTAAATATTGAATTCGCTTTTAAAAAAAATTTAAAAATTATTATATTTTCAAATGTTATAACCTTTGAAAAAATCAAAAAATAATAAAAATAAATTTTTTGATATTCTATTTTTTAAATAAAATTTATAAACCACTAAATGCATACACAATTAAATCTATATACTCTTAAACCCTTTAATACGTAAATACATAAATCATTAAACCTCTATATAATACAGAATAATTAATAAATCTAATTTTTATTTCTATTTATTATAATTTTAAATATTCATTTAATTATTTATTAGTTTATTTTTATCGAAATATTTATTACAAAATAAATTATCTGTAAGAGAAATACAATTTAAATAATTTATTTTTAATCAAAAATAATATATATACTTATAATAGAAGTAAAATATAAAAATTAAAAATTATTATTCAGAAATATATTTTACTATAATTTTGAATCAATTTGGGTTTTGTAAATATTTTTTAATTAATATCTATCTTATTATTAATAGTTTATTAATTAAATTTTTGATCATTATTATAATAAATAGTAATAAAATTGTTTATAGTGAATTTATATGATGTATGATTATTAATAATATTATAAATAAATATTGTATTCACATTTCAGAAAATTTTAAATCTCAAAACCATTAAACTGGTATACATTAATAATAAATCATAAATTTCATTTTAATTTTTATTCAGTATAATTTAAAATTTTTATTTTAATTATTTATCAGTTTATTTTTATAGAAATATTAATTAAAAAATAAATTAATAGTGAGACGGATATAATTTAAATACTTTGTATTTCATCAAAAGAAAATATAAGCTTATAAAAATAGCCACAATTTTAAAAACAAAAATTTATTATTTAGTAAAATATTTTATTTTGATTTTGTATCATTTAAGATTTTGCATTTATATTTTAATTTAAATCATTCTTTTTAATTATAGTTTATTAATTATTTATTGATCATTATTATAATATCTATTAATAAAATTATTTATATTGAGTTTACCTTATATATTATTATTAAGAATATTATAACTAAATATTATATACACATTTAAAAAAAATTAAAAATTATTATATTTTCAAAGGTTATAACCATCAAAAATTAAAAAAAACAAAAAATTAAATTTTTTGTTTTTTCATTCTTTAAATAAAAACTATAAATCACAAAAGGCATAAATACTTAAATCACTAAACCCTAAAACACCTTAATACCTAAATGATTAAAATTGTATATCTTGAATAATAAATAATAAATAATAAATCTCACTTTTATTTGTATTCATTATAATTTTAAATATTCATTTTATTAATTTTTTAGTTTATTTTCATAGAATTATATATTACAAAATATATTATGAGGAAGGAAAATATAATTTAAATTATATACTTTTAAGAAAAAAAAATATAAAGTTTTAAAAATAAGCAAAACATAAAATACATTATTATTGAGTAATTTATTTTACTTTGATTTGTATAAATTTAGGTTTTGCAAATATATTTTAAATAATATCTATCTTATTTTAATAGTTTATTAATTTATTTTTTGATCATTAATATAATATTTATCAATATAATTGTTTATATTACATTAAATGATATATAATTATTAATATTATCAAAACTAAATATAGTATTCACATTTAAAAAAATTTAAAAATTATTATATTTTCAAAGGTTATAACCTTAAAAAATGGAAAAAAATAACAAAAAAATAACAAAAAAATAACAAAAAATAAATTTTTTGTTATATCATTGTTTAAATAAAACTTATAACCATTAAATACCTAAACACATAAATCTCTAAACTCTTAAACCTTGAAGCCATAAATACTTAAACCTTTAAACTCGTAAACCTTAAGTATAATTTAAAGAATTTATTGAAATATTAATTACAAAATAAATTATGAGTGATTCAAATATAATTTAAATAATTTATTTTTTATCAAAAAAATATATAATCTTATAAATGAGGCAAAAACTAAAAACAAAAATTATTATTTAGTTATAAATTTACTTTGATTTTTAATCATTTTAGTTTTTGTAATTAAATTTTAATTTATATCTATCTTATTACTAATAGTTTATTAATTTATTTTTTAATAATTGGTATAATATCTATTAATAAAATTGTTTATATTTAGTTATATTACATATTATTATAATTATTATTATTACTAAATATTGTATTCACATTTTTAAAAAATTTTTAAAATTATTATATGTTCAAAGGTTATCTTTGAATATTTGAAAAAATATCAAAAATAATTTATTTGTTATTTCATTGTTTAAATAAAACCTATAAACCACTAAATGCCTAAATACTTAAATGAATAACTTCTAAATCTAGAAAACCCTAAATAGATAATTATTTAATAAGATATATCCTAAATAATAAACAAAAATCTCAATTTTATTTTTTTCATTATAATTTTAAATATTCATTTTAATTATTCATTTGTTTATTTTTATATAAATATTAATTATAAAATAAATTATGAGTTAGACAATTATAATTTATATAAATTATTTTTCATCAAAAAAAAATATAGATAAACTTTTTAAAAGAAAAAAAAAATAAAAACAAAAAATTATTATATAATAATATAATTTGCTTTGCTTCTGAATCATTAATGGTTTTCTAATTATATTTAAATTGATATCTATCATATTAATAATAGATTATTAATTTATTTTTTGATCATTATTAGAATATTTATCAATCAAATTGTTTATATTGTATTTTAATGATATTTAAATATAATGATTATTATAACTAAATATTGAATTCTCTTTTGAAAAAAATTTTAAAATTATTATTTTTCAAAGTTTATAACCTTTGAAAATGTGAAAAAATAAAAAAAAATATTTTTTTTGATATTTCATTGTTTAAATATAACATATAAACCACTAAATGCCTAAACACTTAATTCAATAACTCCTAAATCATAAACCCCTAAATAATAAATAATAATCCTTTTTAACCGGTAACCCTAAATAATAAATAATAAATCTCAATATTATTTTTTTCATTATAATTATAAATATACATTTTAATTATTTATTTGTTTATTTTTATATAAATATTAATTACAAAATAAATTATGAGTTAGACAAATATAATTTATATAAATTATTTTTCATCGAAAAATATAGATAAACTTATAAAAAGAATAAAAAATTTAAATACTTAACTTTATTATATGGTAAAATATTTTGCTCTCCTTCTGAATCATTTTAGATTTTGTAATTATATTTTAATTGATATCTCTCTTATTAATAATTGTTTATTAATTTATTTTTTGATCATCATTAGAATATTTATCAATAAAATTATTTATATTGAATTTATATGATATATAAATATAATGATTATTATAACTAAATATTGAATTCACTTTTGAAAAAAATTTAAAAATTATCATATTTCAAAAGGTTATAACCTTTAGAAATATGAAAAAATAATAAAAAATTTTTTTTGTTATTTTATTTTTTAAATAAAACCTATAAACCTTTAAATGCATACACAGTTATATCAGTAAATATTTATACCCCGTAATGCCTAAATACATAAACAATTAAACCGCTATATACTACTTAATAATTAATAAATTGAATTTTTATTTAAATTAATTATTATTTTAAATATTCATTTTAAATATTTATTAGTTTATTTTTATAGATTTTTTATTACAAAATAAATTATAAGTGCGACACATATAATTTAAATAATTTTGTTTTAATCAAAATATATTTTACGCTTTTAAAATAAGTATAAAAGAAGTATGATTAAAAATTAAAAATTATTATCAACTAATATATTTTACTTTAATTTTGAATCAATTTGGCTTTTCTAAATATTTTTTAATTAATATCTATTGTATTATAAATAGTTTATTAATTTAATTTTTGATTATTATTATAATATCTATCAATAAAATTGTTTATATTTATTTTATATGATATAGAATTATTAAAATTATTATAACTAAATATTGTATTCAAATTTCCAAAAATTTTAAATATTATTAAATTTTCGAATGTTTATAACATTAGAAAATGACAAAAAATTACAATTTTTTTGTTATTTTATTATATAAATAAAACTTATAAATCACTAAATGCCAAGAAACATAAATCACAAAACATTTAAACGACAAAACCTCAAAATACTTAAACCATTAATCTGGTATACATTAATAATAAATCATAAATCTCATTTTAATTTTTATTCAGTATAATTTTAAATTTTTATTTTAATTATTTATTAGTTTCTTTTTATAGAAATATTAATTACAAAATAAATTATTAGTGAGATAGATATAACTTAAATTAAACTGGTATACCCTAAATAATAAATAATAAATCTCCTCTTTTTTTTCTTTATAATTTTTTATATTCATTTTATTTAATAATTTTTAATTTTTATATAAATATTAATTAATTAATAAATTATGATTTAGTCAAATATAATTTATGTATATTATTTTTAATCAAAATAATATAGATAAACTTTTTAAAATAAAAAAAAATTCAAAACAAAAAATTATTAAATAGTAATATATTTTGCTTTGCTTATGAATCATTTTATGTTTTGTAATTATATTTTAATTGATTTTTATCTTATTAATAATAGATTATTAATCTATTTTTTGATCATTATTAGAAAATTTATCACTAAAATTATTTATGTTGAAATTTGATTTATAAATATATTGATTATTATAAATAAATATTGAATTCACTTCTGAAAAAAATTTAAAAATTATTATATTTTCAAAGGTTATAACCTTTGAAAATATTAAAAAATAATAAAAATAAATGTTTTGTTATTTTAATTTTAAAAAAAAAAACTTATAAACCACTAAATGCATACACAATGAAATAAGTAAAGACCTAAACCTCGTAATACCTAAATACATAAACCATTAAACTTCTATATAATACATAATAATTAATAAATCAAATTTTAATTTTTATTTATTATAGTTTATATATTCATTTTAATTATTTATTAGTTTGTTTTTATAGAAATATTTATTATAAAATAAATTATGAGTGCGACAAATATAATTAAAATAATTTATTTTTAATCAAAAAATATATATACGCTTATAAAAGATATAAAAATTTAAAAATTAAAAAATTATTATTCAGTAATATATTTTACTTTAATTTTGAATCAATTTGGGTTTTTTAAATTTTTTTTAATTAATATTTATCTAATTATTAATAGTTTATTATTTTTAATTTTTAATCATTATTATAATATCTATAAATAAAATTATTTATATTGATTTATATCTTTTATAATTATTAATATTATTATAAATAAATATTCTATTCACATTTCAAAAAATTTTAAATATAATTATATTTTTAAAGGTTATAACCTATGAAAATTAGAAAAAATTACAAATTTTTTTGTTATTTTATTGATTAAATAAAAGAAATAAACCACTAAATGGTAAATGCCTAAAAACCTAAATCGCTAACTCCTAAAAGATAAAACCTCTAAATACTTAAACCATTAAACTAGTATAATTAATAATAAATCATAAATATCATTTTAATTTTTATTCAGTATAATTTTAAATTTTTATTTTAATTAATTTTCAGTTTATTTTTATAGAAATATTAATTACAAAATAAATTATTTGTAAGTTAAGATCTAATTTAAATTAGACCAGTATACCCTAAATAATAAATAATAAATCTCATTATCTTTAATTATAATTTTTAATATTCATTTTAATTATTTATTTGATTATTTTTATATAAATATTAAATACAAAATAATTTATGAGTTACACAAATTTAATTTATGCAAAATATTTTTCATCAAAAAATTATAGATAAACTTTTTAAAAGAAAAAAAAATTTCAAAACAAAAAATTATTATATAGTAATATATAATTTATAAAAATTATTTTTAATCAAAAAATTGATAAGCTTATAAATAATATACAAATTTAAAATCAAATAATTATTATTTAGTAATATACTTAGCTTTGATATTTAATCATTTTAGGTTTTGATATTATATTTTAAATAATATCAATCTTATTCATAATAGATTTTTAATTTATTTTTTTATAATTATTAGAATATCTATCAATAAAATTGTTTATATTGAATTTATAAGATATATAATTATTATGATTATTATAAATAAATAGTGTATTCACTTTTGAAAAAAATTTAAAAATTATTATATTTTCAAAGGTTATAATCTTAAAAATTGAGAAAAAATAATAAAAATAAAATTTTAGTTATTTTATTTTTTAAATAAAACCTTTAGATCATTAATTGCTTACTTACTTTAATTAGTAAGCTCATAGACCCCGAAATCCCTAAATACATAAAGATTTTAACATCTATATACTACTTAATAAATAATAAATCTCATTTTTATTTCTATTTATTATAATTTTAAATATTCATTTTAATTATTTATAGTTTAATTTTTAGAAAATTAATTACTAAATAAATTTCGAGTGAGACAGATATTATTTAAATAATTTATTTTTAATCAAAAAAATATAAGCTTATAAAAAGAAAAAAAAATTAAAAATTAAATATTATTATTTAGTAATATATTTTGATTTGATTTTGAATCATTTCGTGTTATGTAAATATATTTCAAATAATATTTATATTATTAATAATAGTTTATTATTTTAATTTTTATCATTATTATAATATATATCATTAAAATTATTTATATTGAATTAATATGATATATAATTAGTAAGATTAATATAATTATACATAGTATTCACATTTCAAAAAATATTAAAAATTATTCTATTTTTAAAGGTTATAACTAAAATTAGAAAAAATCTAAAAAAAAAATTTTATTTTTATTATATAAATAAAACCTATAAACCACTAAATACCTAAAAACATAAATTGATAATCTTTGAAATGATAATAATCCTAAATAATCAAACCATTAAACCTGGATACCACATATAATAAATCATAAATCTCTTTTTAATTCATATTCATTATAATTTTAAATATTCATTTAAAATATTTATTAGTTTATTTTTTATAGAAATATTAATTACAAAATAAATAATGATCGAGACAACTATAATTTTAATAATTTAATTTTAATCAAAAAAAATATAAGCATATAAAAAGAAGTAAAAATTTAAAAACAAAAAAATATTATTTAATAATATATTTTACTTTGATTTTGAATCATTATATATAAGTTTTGCAATTTTATTTTAATTGCTATCAATCTTATTAAGAATTGTTTATTAATTGATTATTTGATCAATTTTATAATATCTAACAATAAAATTACTTATATTGAATTTAAATGTCTTATAATTATTAAGATTATTATAACTAAATATTATATTTACATTTGAAAAAAATTTTAAAATTATTATATTTTCAAAGGTTATAACCTTCAAAAATGATAAAATATAACAAAAATAATTTTTTTATTATTTTATTATTTAAATAAAACTTATAAATCTCTAAATGCTTAAACATTTAAATTTCTAGACTCCTAAACCGCAAAACCCCCTAAATACTTAAACCAATAAACCTAAATAACCTAAATAATAAATAATAAATCTCATTTTTATTTGTATTCATTATAATTTTAAATATATATTTAGATTATTTTTTTTGTTTATTTTTATAGAAATATTAATTACAAAATAAATTATGAGTGAGACATATATAATTTAAATAAATTATTTTTTATGAAAAAAAAAATATAAGCTTATAAAAAAAACAAATTTTCAAAAATTTAAAATTTTATTTAGTTATATAATTTACTTTGATTTTGAATTATTTTGGGTTCTGCAAATATATTTTAATTAATATTTGTCTTATTAATAATAGTTTATTAATTTATTTTTTGATCATCAAAATAATATATATTAATAAAATTTTTTATATTGAATTTACATCAAATATAATTATTAAGATTATTATAACTAAGTATTGTATTCATATTTTAGTACTATTAAAAAAATTATTATTAAAAAATTATTATAACTAAGTATTGAATATCACGAAAATTCATAAAAATAAATTATTTGTTATTTCATTGATTAAATAAAACATATAAATCAATAAATAAAACCTAAATGTGTATTCATATAAATCAATAAACTCATTAACCCGAAAACCACAATATACTTAAACCATTAAATAGGTATACCCCAAATAATAAATCATAAATCTCATTTTTTTTGGTATTTATTATAATTATATATATACATTTTAATTATTTATTAGTTTATTTTTATAGAAATATAAATTAAATAATAAATTAATAGTTAGACCAATATATTTTAAATAATTTATTTTTGATCAAAAAAAATATAAGCTTATAAATCGATACAAAAATTTAAACATTTTAAATTAATATTTAGTAAAATATTTCACATTGATTTTAAATCCTTTTAGTTTTTGTAAATATATTTTAAACAAAATTTATCTTATTAATAATTGTTTATTAATATTTTGTATGATCATTATTATAATATATATCAATATAATTTTTTATATTGAATTTACATGATATATAATTATTAAGATTATCATAATTAAAATATAGTATTCACATTTAAAAAAAATTTAAAAATTGATATAGTTTCAAAGGTTATATTAAATTTTTTGTTATTTTATTTTTTAAATAAAACCTATTAACCACTAAATGCTAGGGGTGCTCATGGGACGTGACGAGATGGGGATTACAAATCTCTAGTCCCTTCCCACAGTTCGAAGATTTTTTTTTGAAGATCCAGACCCATTCCATGGGTTGAAAATATTGGGATGGGACGGAGATTGGGATTTTGGGTCGGAGAAAATGGTTCCGAGAGGGAATGGTGTTCAGACATTTTTTTTCAATTTATTTTCTTCAAACCGGCCAAGTTAGTTCATGTCGAAACCTTTTGTTGTACCATTTATCATTCCTTAGTTATGTATCATTCAAACTCAAATTCGGCCAATTTTGATTTGTCAAATAGGCTAAATACCGCAAATGAGTTCAATTACCTTGTCAAAAGCTTTGATGTGTAGAAAAGTATAGAAATGTTAAATAGAACGGAACCGAGTTCTTTGCTTAATTTGGTTCTTTGTTTTTTCACAATTGATTTGTTCAGCCGAGTGAAAGTTAACCATAATAGCAATACTACATTTTTAAACAATGACTTAAAATATTAAGGAATAGCTAAAGATGACCACAAACATTGGTAGCATCAATTACTACTTAAGGAATTGCTAAAATTAGGCAGCTTAATATAACAAAAAAAATACAACTAATAACAACCATTATAATAATCATTTAAAAGGTCCAACTTGGAACTTCAACGAAAATCCAAACCCAATTAATTATCTCTTCTATAACTCCTCACTCTTCTTCCTCTAATGTAGAAGGACAACCAAAGATGAATATGTGTTAATAATGTAGACATAAATTTCTAAGATGAAAGAGTAATAAAAAAATGTACCTTATAAAATTTATACACCCATTCCAAATTTAGTTGGCCAACTATAGTTGGAAGAATATTTGGATATTGAGACCCCTCTAAAAATTGTAATTGAACCATATTTTTATTAAATTGAATGAATAATATAATTAAAAGTGAAATTAAAATTTACAAGATTTGTATACTAACCTGATTCATTATCCAAGGTCTTGAACTAATTCTTCAATTTCAATAGGTTTGTTTGAGCTTCTCAACCAATCTTGTAGACATATGAGAACTTCAATTATAATAGGTGTTAAAGAACTCCTAGATTTATTTAAAGTTCTCCCCCTAGTGCTAATTATAGATTCGTAGGCCACAGTAGATTCTTGGATTGCAAATACATCCCTTTTTACATTTGCCAAAGAAGGATATCTAACCTCATTTTCCTTCCACTAGTTTAGAAGATCAAAATCAATTCTATTTTTTTCAAGTTTGTCCTCCAAGTACCTATCCAACTCTTCCAAAGCTACCCACTTGTGTTCTTTCTCCAATTCAAAAAAAAATTATCAACATAAGTATCACTACCATCAAACAAATCATCATTTTTCTTCAACATAGTAGAAGAGAAATCATCTTCTTTTGATTCATCTTCATTTAAATCTTTATAATAATCCATCATCCTATTTAAAGCATTATAACCTTTTTCACCAAATTTTTAGTCAATTCCTCTCCATAATGCTAAGTGTACTTAACCTTGAGATATTTGAGCTTATATCTAGGATCCAACACTACTGCTACAAAAAGCATAATATTTGTTGACTGAAGAAAAGCCTAATATTTGTTGAATTTATGCCTCATTTTCATACCCATTTCAGACACCATTGTATCTCTACTATTTTCACAAAGCTCAATTTTTTTTCAAAATTCAAATAATCTGAGGAAAATAAACACTAGATGTAGAATATTATTAGCCAAAAAATTTACAAGTTACCTGATGAAAAGTTTTCATGAAATGAGCCAAAATTTTGGCGTTTGTTCAGTCTCTCTCAATTGGAACATTTGAACCAAACACCTTCAAAAACCTTTTGTCTTTGTCCTCCAACTTATTAAAATTCTTTTTGATATTTTATATCAGTTTGTAGCATCAAATAAGTTGAATTCCATCTTGTAGGACAATCAAATTGCAATGAAGATCCATATGTCATGTTTGCTTTTTCAACACATAACTTAAACATATATAATCTTTTAGGACTACTCCCACATATTTCATCACACCTCGAATTTTTTGAATAGCATACTCAACTAAGGCAATGCCATCTCTGATAATTATGTTTAGGATATGAGCACAACATCTCATATGAAAATGCTCGCCTCTCAAAGGTACAATACATTTCTTCACAAGCCTATTTTTCAATTGTTCAACTGCAACATCATTATTTGATGCATTGTCAACAGTAATGCACATCAACTTTTTCAATCCCCATTCATTCATGCAAAACTCAATAGCCTTTCTAATATTAACTCCGGAATGACTTTTAATTACATAAAAGTTCAAAATCCTTTTATGCATATTCCATTGAGAATCAATAAAATGAACAATCAAACATATATAAGACAAATTTTGAATGCTAGTCCAAGTGTCGGTAGTCAATGAAACTCTACAACAATGAGATGATATGCTATCAAATAATTTCTTCTTTTCCTTCACAAACAAAGGAAAATAATCCCTCAATATAGAGTGCCTAAATGGAAAATTGAGGCACACTAACTTCACAAAACTTTTTAAACTCATCCCTCTCAACAAAACAAAAAGGCAATTCATCTTTTATGATCATTTTCACCAAAGCCTCCCTAACTAGTTGTCGATCAAATTGCCAACAAGTTAATTTGTTATCCTCTAAACTAGTACCTTTAGTGAAACTCAACAAAGATTGTCACTTGTCTTAACCTTTGTGAGCTTCTATTAATTCTTTTTTTGTGTGGAAATTTCCTAAAAGTATCTCTCAAGTATTTCCATAAATGCGAAGTACATTGATCACTTTTTTCCAACTATTCTTTCCTACACCATATACAAGCTGCCCTACCAGTTTAATTTCCCTGTGAATTAACTAATATCTTATAAGTTTCCCAAATAGCAAACTTATACTTTTTATGAGCTTGAGGTTCAGATGTACCTTGACTTTCTTTTACAATTGGAATTGAAGAACCTGCCGTAAAGATAGGAGGGTTCTTGAAAAAATGATGATTGGATTTACCAATACTTTGATCATTTGAGATGCGATCATCTTCAATTTATTGTATTTTTTATTTACCACTGGATTGTGCCATATGCATTGCCATTAATTAATATGATATGTTAAGCATAAATACATATAAATATTTCAAACAAGCAAGCTTTACAAAATTGACTGTAACACATTCAACACACTCATTCGGCCCAACTACAACACAACAACTAATACTCAATGAAACTGATTGAGACACATAATAATAATAATAATTAATCACTCATCGGGTCTCGTGAATCTTCGAGTCCCGTGAGCAGGCATACTAAATGCATATAAAGTTAAATTAGTAAACTCCTAAACCCCGTAATGCCTAAATACATAAACCATTAAACTGCTAAATACTACTTAATAATTAATAAATCTATTTTTTATTGATATTTATTATATTTTTAAATATTCATTTTAATTATTTATTAGTGTATTTATTTAGAATATTTTATTACAAATTAAATTATGAGTGAGACAAATATAATTTAAATAATATTATATTTATATAATAAAAATATACCATTATAAAAGAAGTATAAATTTAAAAATTAAAAATTATTATCAAGTAATATAAGTTACTTTAATTTTGAATCAATTTGAGTTTTGTAAATATTTTTTAATTAATATCTATCTTAATATTAATAGTTTATAAATTTAATTTTTGATCATTATTATTATATCTATCAATAAAATAATTTATATTAAATTTATATGATATATAATTATTAATATTAATATAACAAAATATTGTATTAAAATTTCAAAAAATTTTAAATATTATTATATTTTCAAATGTTATATCCTATGAAAATGATAAAAAATTATAGAAATGTTTTTTATCATTTTATTTTTTTAAATAAAACCTATAAACAACTAAAAACCTAAAAACATAAATCGCTAAACTCCTAACGACAAAACCTCTAAATACTTAAATCATTAAATTGGTATACATTAATAATAAATCATAATTCTCATTTTAATTTTTATTCAGTATATTTTTAAATTTTTATTTTAATTATATATCTATTTATTTTATAGAAATATTAATTACAAAATAAATTATTTGTGAGACAGATCTAATTTAAATTAAACCGGTATCCCGAAATAATAAAAAATAAATCTCATTTTTTTCATTATAATTTTAAATACTCACTTTAATTATTTATTTGTTTATTTATATATAAATATTAATTTCAAAATAAATTGAGTTACACAAATATAATTTATATATATTATTTTTTATCAGAAAATTATAGATAAACATTTTAAAAGATAAAAAATTTCAAAACAAAAAATTATTATATAGTAATATATTTTGCTTTGCTTCTGAATCATTTTAAGTTTTGTAATTATATATTAATTGATATCTATCATATTATTAATAGATAATTAAGTTATTTTTTCATCATTATTAATATATTTATCAATATAAATGTTTATATTAAATTTAAATTATATATAAATATAATGATAATTATAACTAAATATTGTATTCACTTTTGAAAAAAATATTTAAATTATTATATTTTCAAAGGTTATAACCTTTGAAAATGTGAAAAAAGTAAAAAAAAATATTTTTTCTTTGTTATTCTTTTGTTTAAATAAAACCTATACACCACTAAATGCCTAAGCATTTAAATCACTAAGCTACAAAATCCCGATACCCCTATATAGATAATCCTTTTAATCCATATAGTGTAAATAATAATTATAAATTTCATTAATATATTTTTCCATCATAAATTAAAAAATTCATTTTGATTCTTTAGTTTTTTATTTTTATGTATTTATTAATTATAAAATAAACTATGAGTTAAAAATATAATTTATTAAAATTATTTTTCATCAAAAAATTGATAAGCTTATAAAAAGAATAAAAATTTAAAAACTAATAATTATTAATTACTATTATTTTTTGCTTTGATTTTGAATCATTTTAGGTTTTGATATTATATTTTAAGTAATATCAATCTTATTCATAATAGAATCTTAATTTATTTTTTGATAATTATTAGAATATCTATCACTAAAATTGTTTATATTGAATTTATATGATATATAATTATTATGATTATTATTAATAAATATTGTATTCACTTTTGAAAAAATTTAAAAATTATTATATTTTCAAAGGTTATAATCTTAAAAAATGAGAAAAAATAATAAAAAAAAATTTTTAGTTATTTTATTTTTTAAATAAAACCTATAGACCATTAAATGCTTACTTACTTAAATTAGTAAGCGCATAAACCTTGAAACCCCTAAATACATAACATTTTAACATCTATATACTACTTAATAATTAATAAATCTCATTTTAATTTCTATTTATTATAATTTTAAATATTCATTTTAATTATTTATAGTTTAATTATTTAGAAAAATTAATTGCAAAATAAATTTCGAGTAAGAAAAATATTATTTAAATAATTTATTTTTAATCAAAAAACATATAAGCTTATAAAAAGAAGGACAAATATAAAAATTAAATATTATTATTTAGTAATATATTTTGATTTGATTTTGAAGAATTTTGTGTTATGTAAATATATTTTAATTAATATTTATATTATTAATAATAGTTTATTAATTTAATTTTTGATCATTATTATAATATCTATCATTAAAATTTTTTATATTGAATTTATATGATATATAATTAGTAAGATTAATATAATTATAGATAGTATTCGCATTTGAAAAAATTTTAAAAATTATTTTATTTTTAAACGTAAACTTTGAAAATAATAAAAAATCTAAAAAAATTTTAGATTATATATTATATAAATAAAACCTATAATCCACTAAATATCTAAAAACATAAATTGATAAACTCCTAAATGAGAAAACTTCTAAATAATCAAACTATTAAACCAGTATACCACATATAATAAATCATAAATCTCATTTTAATTTGTATTCATTATAATTTTTAAATATCCATTTTAATTATTTATTAGTTTATTTTTTATAGAAATATTAATTACAAAATAAATAATGAGCAAGACAACTATAATTGTAATAATTTATTTTTAATCAAAAAAAAATATAAGCTAATAAAAATAATTAAAAATTTAAAAACAAAAAATTTTTATTGATTAATATATTTTAGTTTGATTTTGAATCATTATATATAGGTTTTGCAATTATATTTTAATTGCTATCAATCTTATTAAGTATAGTTTATTAATTTATTATTTCATCAATTTTATAATATCTAACAATAAAATTACTTATATTGAATTTAAATGTCTTATAATTATTAAGATTAATATAACTAAATATAAATTTACATTTGAAAAAAATTAAAAATTATTATATTTTCAAAGGTTAACCTTCAAAAATGAAAAAAAAATCACAAAAATAATTTTTTTATTATTTTATTATTTGAATAAAACTAATAAACCTCTAAATGCCTAAACATTTTAAATCTATAGACTCCTAAACCCCCAAACCCACTAAATACTTAAACCAATTAAACCTATATAACCTAAATAATAAATATCATTTTTATTGTATTCTTTATAATTTTAAATATTCATTTTATTTATTTTTTAGTTTATTTTTATAGAAATATTAATTACAAAATAATAATATGTGAGACATATATAATTTAAATATATTATTTTTTATGAAAAAAAAATATAAGCTTATAAAAATAAACAAATTTCAAAAATTTAAAATTTATTTAGTAATATAATTTACTCTTATTTTGAATTATTTTGGGTTATGCAAATATATTTTAATTAATATCTATCTTATTAATAATAGTTTATTAATTTATTTTTTAATCATCAAAATAATATATATTAATAAAATTTTTTATATTGAATTTACATCAAAGATAATTATTAAGATTATTATAACTAAGTATTGTATTCATATTATAGAACTATTAGAATATTATTATATTTTCAAAGGTTATAACCTATGAAAATCACGAAAATTCATAAAAATAATTTTTTTTATTTGATTGATTAATTAAAACCTATAAACACCTAAATGTGTAAACATATAAATCAATAAACTCATTAACCCCAAAACCACAATAAACTTAAACCATTAAATAGGTATACCCTAAATAATAAATAATAAATCTCATTTTATTAGTATTCATTAAAATTTATATATACATTTTAATTATTATTAGTTTAATTTTATAGAAATATAAATTAAAAATAAATTAATATTGACACAAATATAATTTAAATAATTTATTTTTCATCAAAAATATATAAGCTTATAAATGGATACAAAAATTTAAAAAATTAAAATTAATATTTCGCAAAATATTTCACACTGATTTTGAATCATTTTAGGTTTGTAAATATATTTTAAATATATTTATCTTATTAATAATTGTTTATTAATCATTTCTATGATCATTATTATAATATATATCAATATATCTGTTTATATTGAATTTACATGATATATAATTATCAAGATTATCATAACTAAATATAGTTTCACATTTAAAAAGAATTTAAAAATTTTAATAGTTTCAAAGGTTATATCCTTCAAAAATGAGAACAAATAACAAAAAAAAAATTTTTGTTATTTTATTTTTTAAATAAAACCTATAAACTACTAAATCCCAAATACTTAAATCACTAAATTCTTAAATCCCAAAACTCCTAAATATATAATCTTTTAAAACTGTATATTTTATCTTATTAATAATAGTTTTATTTAATATCTATCTTATTAATATATTTTACTTTGATTTTGAATCATTTTAGGTTTTGCAAATAAATTTTATTTAATATTTATCTTATTAATAATAGTTTATTAATTTATTTTATTATCGTCATTATAATATCTATAAAAAAATTATTTATATTGAATTTACATAATATATAATTATTTAGATTATTATAACAAAATAATATTTTCATAATTTAAAAAAATTTAAAAATTATTAAGTTTTCAAAGGTTATAACCTTTGAAAAAAGAAAAAATAAAAAATAAATTTTTGTTCTTAGATTTTTTAAATAAAATCTATAAACCACAAATACCTAAATTCTTAATTAATAAACTCTAACCCGAAGCACAGAAATACATAAGCCTTTAAATTAGTATACTCTAAATAATAAATAATAAATCTTATTTTTATTAGTATTTTTATAATTTTAAATATTCATTTTAATTATTTATCAGCTTATTTTTATTGAAATATTAATTAAAAATTAAATAAATTATTAGTGAGACGGATATAATTTAAATAATTTATTTTTCTCAAAAAATATAAGATTATAAAAAGAGGCAAAACTTTTAAACAAAATATTATTATTAGTAATTTATTTTAATTTTATTTTGAATAATTTTAGATTTTTTAATTATATTTTAATTTATATCATTCTAATTAATAATAGTTTATTAATTTATTTATTGATCATTATTATAATATCTATTAATAAAATTATTTATATTTATTTACATTATATATAATTATCAAGATTATTATAACTAAATAGTAATTTCACAATAAAAAAAATAATAATTATTATATTTCAAAGGTTATAACCTTCAAAAATTAGATAAAATCACCAATGCATAAACACTTAAATGACTAAACCCCTAAACCTAAATACTTAAACCATTAAACCTGTATATCATCAATAATAAATATAAATCTGAATTTTATTTGTATTCATTATAATTTTAAATATTTATTTTAATTATTTATCAGTATTTTTATAGAATATAAATAACAAAATAAATTATGAGGAATACAAATATAATTTAATAATTTACTTTTAATAACAAAAATACTAAAGCTTCTAAAAAAGCAAAATATTAAAAAATTATTATTTAGTAATAATATACTTGATTTTGAATAAATTTAGATTTTGCAAATATATTTTAAATAATATCTATCTTATTAATAATAGTTTATTAATTAATTTATTGATCATTATTATAATATCTAGCAATGTGATTATTATCTTGAATTTAAATGACTTATATTTATTAAGATTATTATAACTAAATATCATATTTACATTTGAAAAAAATTTAAAATTTTTTATATTTTCAAAGGTTATAACCTTCAAAATTAGAAAAAAAAATAAAATAAATTTTTGTTTATATCATTGTTTAAATAAAACTTATAGACCACTAATGCCTAAACACTTAAATCTATAAACTCCTAACACAAAAGCCCCTAAATACTTAAAACTTTAACCTCGTAAACCTTAAATAATTTAATTAATTTATTTTTCTTCAAAATAAATAAAAGCTTATAAAAAGAAGCAAAAACAAAATTATTATTTGGTAATAAATTTTACTTTGATTTGAAATAATTTAGGTTTGAAATTATATTTTAATTTATATAATCATATTAATAATAGGATATTAATTTATTTTTTTATAATTGATATCTATCTATCAATAAATTGTTTATATTTAATTATATATATATAATTATAATGATTCTTATTACTAAATATTGTATTCACATTTTTAAAAAATTATAAAATTATAATATTTTCAAGGTTATAACCTTTGAAAATGTGAGAAAATATCAAAAATAATTTTTTTTTCATTGTTTAAATAAATCCTATACACTACTAAATGCCTAAACACTTATGTCAATAACCCGAAATCTCGAAAACCATAATAGATAATCCTTTTAAACTTGTATACCCTAAATAATAAATAATAAATCTCAATATTATTTTTTTTCACTATAATATAAATATTAATTTAATTATTTAATCATTTATTTTTATTATATTTTAATTACAATATAAATTATGTGTTATACAACATAATTTATATAAATTATTTTTCATCAAAAAATATAGATAAACTTATAAAAAGAAGAAAAAATTTTAAAACAAATTTATTATTTGTAATATAATTTTGCTTTCATTTGAATCATTTTAGGTTTTGTAATTATATTTTAATTGATATCTATCTTTTTAATAAGAGATTATTAATTTATTTTTTGATCATTATTATAATTATTTATCAATAAAATTATTTATATTGAATTTATATGAAATATAAATATATATGTTTATTATAACTAAATATTCAATTCACTTTTGAAAAAAATTTAAAACTATTCAAAGGTTATAACATTTGAAATATCAAAAAATAATAAAATAAATTTTTTTTTTATTATTTTTTAAATAAAACCTACAACCACTAAATGCATACACAGTTAATCAGTAAACTCCTAAACCTCGTATGCCTAAATACATAAACCTTAACTGCTATATACTACTTAATAACTATAATCTAACTTTTATTTCTATTTATTATATTTTAAATGTTTATTTTAATTATTTATTAGTTTATTTCTAAAGAAATATTTT
>JAREIK010013813.1:0-69724 GCA_029783825.1 Sapria himalayana | reverse complement strand
TCGGTCAACAGCCCTACCAGCAAGCCTGCAAGAATAAGCATGCGGAGATCACAAGGCGAGAGTTGATAAATATGAACTAATATTCGTGATGCTGCACAATAAAGCAGCTATCTTGAGCTGAGTTAATGAAAATGAATGAATATCCATGACAGCCAAGGACACATCCATCCGTTCATATCATCAGCTACCAAGAAACAAGAATACCTCTAGTTGTTGGTGATAGCAGTTTGGCATGGCATCGTTACTCTCAATTATTGCAATTTATATATCCCAACCCTAAAAAAAGGTGCTGCTTTAAAGGTGTGGCATTTTTTTTTGCAATTTAATACACCAAAAAACAAATATTACTTTTTGGTGTTAAAAAGGCACATCAGCATGCTACGAATAAAAAAAACATAAGCTAGTTAAAATATACATCTGAGTTACCCTAATTCATGTCAGGGTTTAAAACACTTATGATCACCCAGTAGTCTTTGCTGAATGTGAGCTGCCCCAACAAGATATTTTATAGTTTCTTTGATGGATTAGGTTTTCAAATGGCATTGGAGCATATTAGGGTTTAGTCTGCCATGGCAGAACAATGCAGTGTGGCACGCACAGTTGCAACGGCAGCTCAGAAGTGGTGCTTCTACGAGTCAAACTACAGGCATATGCAGGATGTGGAGTGTAACAGCACAATGATTATGGGTGTGATGAACAGTTAAGTGTTGTGTGAATATCACAAGTACAAAGTAATTGTGGTTGATTAGTGTGCTCTTTGAAATTATTGAGACTCGGGCACATAAACCACACACAACGTACAATAGGAACCTTGACATTATTCTTTGGTCAAGTGAAGATAAATCTCATAATAAATGAATCTCCTAGTGATGAGATAAATAAGTAGTGATCACAGATCAACTCTCTTCTACTAATTATCATGTGATAATATATTGAATTACAGTTGTCTTTTATCTTTTCATCCTGTTTGATAAACAAAATCCTATATTAGGTGGTAGTATCATTATATTAATTCCATGTGAAACAAATAACAATTTTTTTTCACAACCTATATAATTGAGACAAGAAAAACCTAGAGAGCTAAAACAAGTCACGCCCGATTTGATTCACTAGCCTAACAAAACATCTTAGAAAGATTTTACCAATTGAGATTGATATGTCTAAGAAAGTGAACAAGATTAGGATACAATGTTTCACAGCTTGTGTTCCGTTGCTAGATTTTGAGTAGTTGCAGCGTTAGTGCATGTTACACAAATTATTTGTCATGCCAAGCCTCGGCAAGGCATGTCACTTTCCTATCTGAACAACATTGCCTTGTCCCTAGCCCGTTGGCACAGTCCACCAGCATGATAAACCTGACCCAGGATCAGGAAGCAAATGCGGTCCACTTGGCCCTGAGCCCAACCCCGCTCAATCCTAGTTTTTTTTAAATCCGTCATGCACATGTGACTGAACATGGCAAGCACCAGCCACTAGGCATGTGTGCGTCCTAAAGTATTAAGCTTTTTATTTTTATTTCTGTTCTCAATCTTAAATCTCTCCTCTATTATCTCCTCAGATCTCTGCTCTCATTTTCTTTAAAATTTTAACTCAAAATATTAATCCTTACAATTAAACATTATATTTTTTTAAGCTTTAAAATATATATAATAGGAGTTGCCCATGGTATTATATTACTAGTTGTTGTGGAGTGTGGATTGCGGCTTTATCTCTCTCCTCTCCAAAACAAAATCCAAATACTTTTTTTTAATATACATAAATTATTCATAATATAAAGAAAGAAAAATGATTAATAGTAAGTATATCGATAACAATATTAATAATATAGATTTAGATGTTAATAATAATAACCCCACAAAAATATCTGGCCGGAACTATATTTTCTCTCATTTTCTCAACTTAAACTCAAATACCTAAAAAATAAAAATTAGGAGAACAACTGTAGTTTATACCCACTTTTACATAATAAAATATAAAAAAAACTAGGAGTTTCAATGAAGAATCAACACATTATAAATATTATAAAAAAATATATACATATATGAATGCGTGTGAGTCTAAATACCTAAAGAGGCATGCTAATTAATGCACCAAAAAATATAATACATTAGATCTTAGATAAACCTAACAAAGTAGAGCGGTGAGATCTTTGAAGTTGAATCTAGTTTAGTTTCTTTAGCCTTCTTCATATACCACAATGATTTAGTGAGGAAAAATATGATCAAACAAATTATCATTATGGGTCTTTTAATTTAATTTTCAGAGGATACTAGGGTTGTCAGTATCATAGAGACTTAATTCTAGACTACTTATCATAAGATTCATAAATCCACATATAGGAACAACATAATTAAATATTATAAATTAGAAAAAACAAATAATAATTAATAAATTTAAAAAATATAATAAAATGGTGTTCATGACATTCGTTATTTGAACTAGTCATGACAATGTATGCTTCACCGCTCACTATATAGATCCTATATAAAAACTTAATAAAATAATTTTATATTTTTTGAGTTTCTTCATCCTCATGATACTATTGTCATATATGAGTGCATAAAAATAATCTTTAGAGATTATCATATTCAAAATAAAATATTTATTATTATATTTGATAATGCATTAAATAATGAAGTATCTATTAAATAATGAAGTATAAATGAGGATAAGTTATTTCCACCACATTAGAAAAAATAAGAAACTCAATAAAATAACTTAAGACACATAGCAAACAACAGAAGTTTAGTAGTCTCTGTTTATCTACAAGTCTAAAGAAGAAATTCTAAATGAATGTGAAACATTATTAAAATTATATTTACTTGATATTAAAGTTATGTATTGGATACGAATATGTAATATCCGAAAACTTCAATAATAAAAATAATGAACTTATTATTAATGACACTAACTGAGATACAATAATTTCTATTATAAAATTTTTGAAAATTTTATGACACAACAAATATTTATTTGTCTGTATACAATCCCACTACTTGCATGTTTATCAAGTTTAGATGCCCTATATTTAGTGTCATATCTATTAAGATAGAAACGAAGTATTTAAAATACTGGTCTATAATTTTATCTATTTTTTATATAGATGCCTATATGAATTCTATGATTAAAGTGGATGAGGTAAAGAATATTTTGACATACATATCCACATGCATGAACCAACATGAACACCGTATTTGGAAATGTTGACGTCTTTATTCCGTTACCGAGAAAGAAATGACAGAGTGATCTGTCAAATAGAAACAAATTATCTCGATACTTAAATACTAATTACTATTCAATCCTATCACATAATAATAACAAGAACTTTGATTTTATAATATGATAAAAATCACATGAGTTCACCAATCTCATGCTGTCTAAGATGACACAGAATCTACTAACTCCTCTAATATCGAGTGTAATATTAGAATATACTTTTTCTATTACAATCAATATCATTTTAGATAAGAGATCAAGAAAACGGCTAGATATCATTGAGATACTTGCATGTATGAAGAATTTGGAGGATTCAAAATTAAACATCTAGAATAAAACTAGAACATAAGCACAAAAATTACTAACAAATATTAACTCACGGGACTTGAAAAATATTGAGACCACCGCTAGTAATATTATCAAAAACTTACACATAAATGATGATTTGTAATACAAACATCAGTTGACATTAGAATCGATGATTATATATTTTTTATTAGATGATACATTTTTGTTGTTGTTTTGTTTATATTATATTATTTCTATTTATTAATTTTTTTATCTGGATGAAAATTTTTATTTTATTTAATATGAATGTAAGATATGATTATATTTTTTTATATTATTACATTGTGATTTGCAATACATAAAATCAAAACCCAACATGACCTAGCATGATTTTTCCCGAACTCATGATGGTCGAGTCATGCCAGGCTTGGAAGAATACAAGTCATTTTGTGTTGGGTATAGCATGACTTCTTTACCGGGTTATGCCCAACACAGCATAGTGGCCCAACTGAGCCACCTAAAAAAAAGTCTACTACACAATCCACTTGATACTTCTAATCTTGTTATATCTAAAATGACATGTAATTGATGACTCATTCAATATCTAGCATAACATTAAAATTTTTTTTTTGTGATTTTAAATATTATTTAAAATATGAGAACAAAACTATAACCAAATATAATAGAAATATTTTCATGTAAAAAAATGATTCAAAGATAGTGAAATAGCTGCTAGTGAGAAACGACTTATGCGACATCGAAAATATCAAAACTATCACCTGTCAGAATCATACTTTAACGATTCAACCCATATTATAGACACAAACTAATCTCATAAATTATAGGACTAACATGTGTGTTGTTGATTTTTTGTTGTTGAAGATGTTTATTTTTTAAGTCATTGTTAATTATCATATTGTCATAAAACAAAAACCACAAAAATAAAATAGATATATTTTTTTAAGAAATTCTGAATTTTATTTATTTTAATTTACAGTATAATATAGTTTAGCTTTGATATTTTTATTTATAAAAATTAAAATTATATTTTAAACTTTAAGATAAAACTTAAAAACTAATTCTACAGTAACAACTGGCATGGGCACTGACACAGCATCACTCTGTGCAGTTCCCAATGTGAGAACTACGAAATGGAGTAATGCAATCACTGGTTGTAAACATAAATGCCTCTGTAATGGTTGTGGAGGGGCCACTGCCCAGCCTGCTAGTGAGCCCTCCACTATTAATAGACATAAATACTATAACATATTTACATATTACAATACTAGATATAATAATTTTATCTAGCCTCTAAGTATGGACATGGATATCATTTTCAAAGATAATTTTTTTATTTAGTTATTTATGAACAAATAATAAATTGGTCGATCAAATATGAGCGAGTTATCTAGGTACTTAGATATCAATTAATATTTTATTCTATCATATGATAATACTAAGAATTTAAATATATTAAATTGGTAAAAATCATACGAATCTATTTATCATGTCCTATCTAAGATGACTTAGAGTTTATTGACCCCTCCAATGTTTAGCATATCATTGAAATAGCAGTGTCAACTGGGCAATAACACGGCATGGTTCAACCGTGCTTGGCCAAGCATGGCATGGTCTAAAGTGTATGATCCCTGACCATGCCACCCCATGGCACAACTCGTGCCATGCTGGGCTGATGCAATATTGTGTCTCGTGTTGGGCTAGGCATTACTCACATGTCTGGCCTAATGACACGGTCCACCAGCCCTGGGACCCAGACTAGATATGGGTAAAGAGTGAAATACTATTGGGTGACGGCCTGTCGAGACAAGTTATTTAAAAAAATCCGATCATATAAGTTGAATCTTGCTTACGTGACTGATTGCAATTAGTTAGCCAAGTAAGCTGAACACCCATTGCATTTTCACACAATGGGCTTCTAACATGGATGGTCCAGCATGACCTTACATTATGCAGGTCAACCATGCCGTTTCATGCCGACCGACTAATTCTCGTGTCATGTCAAGCATGACATGGTGGCACGGCCGTGCCAGCATGGCATAACTCATCTGGCACCTTTACATCAAAATCTATTTTTTTTATAACTATGAATATTATTTCATATATAAGAACAAAAGTTACAATCAAATAGCATAGTAACATTTTCATATACAAAATACTTGAATGATTCAAAAATAAATATTTAGAACAAAATAAAATTACTACTAGTAGATAATGAATCATGCTATATCAAGGATATTGAAACTATCATTAACTACAAAATCAAACATGAGAATCCAAATCATATAACAAACAGACTAATTATAGATATTAGAAGATTATTATAAGTATTGTTGAATTTATTTTTGACGTTCATTTTTTGATTTATTATCAATTGTCATGTCATTATAAAACTAAATCCACAAAAAATTAAACAAATATTTTTTTTATTGGGTTCTGAATTTTATTTATTTTAATTTATAATGCAATACAATTTTAACTTTATTTTTATTTTTAAAAATTAGAATTATATTTTAAATTTGAAGAAAAAACTTGAAAGTCAGTTTAGCAGTGGCACCAATAACCGACACAGGCACCGACATAGCACCTCACTGTGTAATGCCCACTGTGGGCACAGCCTAATGGCACAATGCTGCCACTGGCGCTGCCCTGCAGTGACACTGGAGTGGCCACTGGCACTGCCCTGCAGTGACACTGGAGTGGCCATTGGCACTACACTGCAGTGACACTAGAGTGGCCACTGGCACTGCTGACTGCCATGCCACTGCCAAACCAAACCAGCATGACACAATCTATCTCGACACAAACAATTAAGGAAGACGAGGCATCGTGCCATGCTGGGCCGACTTCTCACAAAAATGTGCTGGCAAGGCACAACATGTTGGTTTGATTAGGTTATCAAAATTAGCATGCTAGTCCGACACACCCCTTTGACACTTCTATTGGTATTGAGTCATTGAGTTAAGAGCTAACAATCCAATTTCTAGTAGTAGTAGTAGTTGGACCAACAAAGATACATGTCATTCAACCCAACATATTTGACTCTAGCCACAATTATTTAGGTAGTATCCTAATAATGAAGTTCCTCCAAAGAACACAAAAAACAAATATATCAAAGATTATAGATTATACTCAATGCATAATGCTCATGCATTAGGATAAAGTATGGAATAGAATAATAACTAAATAATATTACCCCCAAAATTCAAAGAAATAGTAACTAATGAGTCTCAAATTCGAGATCTACTATCTTTGAAAAAAAATATTTGTCATCATATTAATACATGACTTCCAAGACAAAACAAAGATACAAATTAGATAATTCAAAATAAAAAAGTAAAGATCAAACAAAAAAATATAGATTAAAATAGAAGACAAGGATAGTATTTTACTATATGTTCTTTTATTCCCTAAATATGATAATGGCAAATAACAAATTATCAATAATACTTAGATTATGATAATATTAAATTTAATATTTTTTTCTCATATATAATTTATTTATGATTATCTATTTAATCTTTTTTATGTGAATTTTTATTCTTAACAACTCAATTCTAACTTTATTTTCTTTCACTTATATTATTTTATAGAATCAAAAAATTTCAAATAAACATCCTTCTATAAATAAATATGATGGACTATATTCTTGTTTCTACAATAATATATTTCATTAGATAATATTGAATCATAGTATTAGAAATGTTTTTACACTGGAGTGAGATGTTTTAGGTAGTAAAATATGCCAAAACATTCTATCTTGCTCGTCAAACTTATATGAGTAAAGATTAATTTAATTTAATACATTCAAATATATAGAAACCTAGTAGATATAAATTTTATGAATGAATTTAGATATTTTATCATATTTATTGATAAATTACATATTTTACTTCAATCATTTTAGATTTCAAGTTATATTTTATATTTAAATTTTCTTCTAGTGAGATTTTGTGATGAATTTAGACTAATGCAATTGGTATTTTTTATGTTTTAAGTTATAATTTCTCTATTTTTTTCAATTATTTAATTAAAAAAAATAAAAATCAATTAAATAAAAATATAAAAAATATTAGGATTAATAATTAATTAGAATACATGTCTAATATCTTGAGTAATTAATTTATTAATCATAAATCATATATCAAACTTATTATACTAGCATAGCCCCCTCATAATGAGATTATATAAAAAAATTTTATTCAACTTACATCATAAAATCTCTCCATAATAGGATACGATGTCATCATAAAGTATCACATCAATCAAATATTTTATGTTATCTTTTCTCATTGTGTATATTTTTAAATCTTATATTTTAGAGAAAAATTATTTAACTTACTCACAAAATCTTTGGAATCACTTTGCCAAAGATCTTTCATCATTATGAGATAAAATGACAGATAAATAATAAAGTGTCTTTCTTTGTTACATAAGTATCAGACACTTAAGAATTATAGAATATTAATGAATGCTAATATTATTTTTTTAGAAATACTATTATTTGACGAACCAATGCAAAAATAAGGATCTTAGGAATACATCTCGATATATTACTTTTATTTACTTCTATTAGAAGTCTCACATAGGCCTTCAATTAGGAGAGATCGTTAGAGGAGCCAACTGGGTAGGACAACTCAGGTACAACATAATTCAATCATGCCTAGCATTGCACAACCCAGTTGAAAGTCGTGTTGGGACGTGTCGGGACAACCGATACTTATATCATTGAAAACTTCTCATAAATAAATACTACATCGATTAAACATGAATATCTTTATTTACAATGACCTTGAAGAAATGTATATAGAATAACCACTCAAATTTTGAGCAATACAATAATTTATTATTTATAGATTACAAAAATATTATATCATATAGCTTTAGAACTGTCAACTAGGCAACTTGGGCATGACATGAAAGACAACATGACTCAACTATGTCACGCACGACACTGCCTGGTTCAGAGTCATGCCTGGACATGCCATGGCTAGCCCGCACATGGGTCAAGCTATGTTGAACCAACAAATTTGGCACAGGAAGAATGACATGACTCAGCACAATGCCCAGTGTATGCCAGTTTCGGCCTGGCTAGCCTAGTCCTAACACATACTAGTCTTGAATGAACCAGGCTAGCCTAACCTAACCCAGACTAGTCTCTAATAAGCCAAGTTAGCCTGTCAAGCCTGACCCAGCTTGGAACGACCCAACCAAAAGGCGTTTCAATGAGCTATGCTAGGCTGCCCCTTTTTAGAATCGTATTGGCATACACAACCCATGATAAATACCATGTCATGCTGGACACGACACAATGGCCCAGACATACCAAAAAAAATGAGTCATGCCAACTCAACACGGCTTGTTTGATACCTCTATATAGATTAGAATAATCACTTTAGACTAATTTATAAGATTTTTATTGATAATTATCACTTTAGATTGTACAAATATGTTGTATATTTTTTTTTGTTTATCCGAATGAACTCAAATGGTGGGTTAATCCAAGTTATTAGGTATGTATATGTCATTTTTATAACCAAAAATGAGTTGAAAATTATTCAATTCAATAAATACATTTAGTTATATTCAAGATAAATAACATTGATAGGCTCATATGCTTTTTTAGAATTATAATATGATAGAGAATATATACAGTTAATATTTTTACAAAGATTTACCATTAGGATTGTGATTTGACAAATACTCTAATAGAGCAAAGACTAATTTATTGTTTAATATAATTCCTTAATTTAATTTTTCTATATGTAGAATAATCATAAAAAATATTAATTATCTAACAATCATCAAATTGATTATTCTTTATCAAATAGGTATAATTAATTATTTAATAGATTCATATATATTCACATTGAGTTTACTATTTACATGCTAAGGTATGTGACAAAATGTTCAAACTTCGATATTTATTTTAGTAACTACAAACATCTACACCTAGTTAGACATTTACATTTGAGTTTGATAATAGCTTACATAGAAAAAAAATTTAATATAGATTTTTATATTTTTCATTTATACTATCTTTTCCTCTAAAAAAAATAAGATACAAATATTTATTTTGAGATACCATATTGAGATAAGTTGAGGATGATGACAATAATTATGTATGAAATATTTTGGATCAAATACTTTCTTGATGAAAATAAATATATATCTTCTTCTCCAACTAATTTTTATTACGATTGTCAAATTATGAAATATATAATTTCAATCTGATATTTCTTCCAACATCTTCATAATGATCTTAAAAAGACCTCATCTTATTATTCTCCCTACTAACATAGTATTCTCAATAGTTATACACCAAATTGAGAGGAAAGATCATGATTTATCATTGTTTCTTCCTTTTTTATGTAATTATATTTTATGAATCAAAGCATATGACATATGAATTGGACTAATCCAAATTACAATTATATATTTAGGATTACCATTGTATGTTTCCTACAAAATTTTATCGTGTGTTTCTTTTATTGCATAATATTGCACACACAAACATATAGTGCATACGCGCATACATTAATGTGTGTATGTATATATATGGAAATAGAAATGAAAATAAAAATCATTTCATATATATATATATATATATATATATATGAAAAAAAAATTGTTTTATTTTTTCCATTTTTTCATACATAGCATGATGATGTTTACTTTTTTTAATATAGCTAACGTGGACGAGGAATATTTTTGAATTAATATATTTTAGTACCTAAAATATAAATATTTTTCAATTTGATATACCAAATCATAAAAAAATTAGATCTTAAAATGTAATTTTTTTTTTGAATTAAGATACCCAGAATATAATTTTTCCTTACTTGAATGTTACTTTGATCAACAAGGCTACTTGTGAGCATTTTGAGTATGATACTACTTTCACCTACTTTTTACTTGGATTTCATAAATATTGTAAAATTACTTGTTAGTTTGGTCACTTTAACTAAACGAAAAATTAAACATGAAAAAGATTATGATCTTTATGTAAAATCGAATCCCACTAGTAATGATAAGAATAATTATTCACATGAACATAATGATTTAAAAAATATTCTAGGGTGTGATTGTTATTCAAATCATTGAGTCAATACTCAATATCATATAATCATATTTTTTCATGAACAAACAAAACACATAATAGTTAATTAATTCAATGTGAAATCTCAACAAAATTTGTATAAACAATAGAATAGCTTGCTAATATGTTTATAAAATGGTAACATGACTTTGAATGTTTTTCTGTGATGTTTATCAAATCACTGAGCCAATATCATATAATCATATTTTTTCAAGAACAAACAAAACATATAAATGTTAATTAATTCAATGTGAAATCTCAAAGAATTTGTATACACAATAGAATAGCCTACAAATATGTTCATAAAATGGTAACATGACTTTGAATGTTTTTCTGTGATGTTTATCAAATCACTGAGCCAATATCATATAATCATATTTTTTTCAAGAACAAACAAAACATATAAAAGTTAATTAATTCAATGTGGAATCTCAAAAGAATTTGTATACACAATAGAATAGCCTGCAAAAATGCTCATAAAGAACTACTCCTATACTCAGTCCACGCTTTGAATAGCCCTAACTAGTACTAGTTAATTCCTTCCTTTCCTTATAGTCTTTTGCGTCCACCTACTCAAAATCATATTTAGGTACCCGGAGGGACTAGATCAATTGTAACATGACTTAAAATGTTTTTCTGTTCTCAAGTTTTATGTTTACACACAATAGTACGTGTATTTATATCAATGTTATATCATACTCATATGACAATTGCCAATTAATGAATAAAAGTTACATTTTTTCCATTTTAATTCCAACAAGTTATGAAAAGAAAACCTTGCATGAGTGTTTTTGAAAATATGTTATGATAACCCTAAATGGATGGGTCTAATCAATGAACTGTGAAATAGTATCATACTAAAAAAAATATCTCATCCTTCAAGCCAAATGCAAAACAAAATGATTGTTGACAAGGATAAAAATGTATGCTTATTTCTAGTCATTACTTTCCTCATGCAATTATATAATACATAAACAATTTGGTGATGTATTGACACAACTTAAAAAACAAAACATTATGTAGCTAGAATGTGTCGTGACAATGTGTATTATGATAGCAAATTGAGCTTGATAATATAACAATTATAATGCTGCTCATAATTCAAAATGTCCTTTTTTATAATTCATTCAATAGTTTGATGTTTCTTTTTTATATTTTAAATGAGAATACCCACCTTATATGCTACCTCAATCTTTTTTGCTCATTTTATAACAAATTAATTTTATGATGCTATCATTCATCATGATTATATTTTTTTCATTTCCACATTAATTCTTAACATTGAATCAAAGCCAATTTTGAGTAAATTTTGACCTTAAAGTGTGGGAGAGAGAGTGTGTGTGTGTGCGCGTGCGCGTGTGTGTGACAATGAGGGTAACAAGACCTAAAATAAAAATGTGTTCCCTATACCAGCACAAATGCAAGCATGAATTTCAAAATTATTTAGAAATTGTCACACAATTAATGTGTATGATAGAGAGTACACGAGGAGCAAGTTGATTGAACCGTGGTCATGATATAATTGCGTGGTTGTAATGCGATGGTGGCATGTAGCAGTGTTGGAAGGTTTTATGCAATTTAGGAAGACTGTGTACCCCAAAAATTAGTGTTTAATAAAAATTAGGGTTTCATTGAGAGAGAAAAAAATTAGAATTTAATATTAATTTTATCCTAATTTTATTTGACACGTAGAAAGAGTTTATTACAATAGAGATAGATAGAGCAAAATCTCAATTCAGAATATATACTACAAAAGAGTATGTCATAGCAAATGTAATTATTGAATATTACTTTCAAAAAAAATTCAAAACTTTTACATAATATTGAGAGAAATATATCAATTATAAGAGCTTTTAACTATTCTCACAAAATTCATCTATCCTAATATTCTTACTAGAGAAAAATATACAAACTTATCCTCTAAGACAACATTGGATCCTACCATTCTTACAAGTATCACTAACTGTTTCATTCATACTCTTAATTTAAATTCCTAAATTATTAATAGAGGAATTAATAGTCATATTACCAATGACCATATCTTATCCACTTTTGACCACTCAGCCACTTTGCTCTTATTTCAAATTTCTAAATTCATCTACCTAAGACATTTTCATGAAACCTTTCACCAAGAATTGAATCAATAGTTATGCTTACGAATAGTTGACCAAGCAAATGAATGCTCAAAAGCCGAAGTGTGCTAGCGCACTTCCATTTTCTCACTCGATCAATTATGCAACAGATATGTCATTCACATTAAAAGTGGGTAGGCAAAGATTCTTCTCATAATAGTGGAAACAATAACGAAAGCAAAGATTAATTATCACACTGAGTACTCCATAGCCAGTGAAAAAAATATAAGCTTATTCCCCCAAAAACAAGATGGACAATCTTGAGAGAAAAAGAATTAAAACAAAAGATAGAAATATCTTAATAAGAATTTACCCTTACATGCTCGTGAGATGGAAAAGGAGAGTCAAACTATCTTTGCTTTGCCAATAGATTTATCCCTCTATCACTTCCCGATAATAGCTGCATCTTCCAATATTTCAAGATAAGAAAACAACAAAGCCTTAACTTTTTTTTAATTGAGATTGTCTTGGTGTTGATGCGAGGAGTGGTACCCTATTAACACCTTCGGTGAGATTGAATCTGCCTTTTTGCTTTAGTTGGGCACCTTGGCACTAGAATGTGAGTGAACAAAAAGCCTCTTGTCCCTTATTAGACTACTTTGCTTGGTACTCTATCGATTGGATCTGAAGGTTATTTGGTCTTCTTTGTATCATGCCAAGGGAAAGTCAAATTAGCTTGGCCAAGGAATCTAAATTGTTTACTCTGGCTTGTGAAGTCGGTTCATTTCAATTCCATAAAAAGAAGGCCTCAAAGACAACCACTTTGTAAGATATATTTGATCTCCTAGCTCACAAAAAATCATGTATGCACTCAATGTCTTCGTGTGTACCTAAGGGTTAGATCCTACCATTCTTACAATTATCTTTGATTATTTCACTCATATTCTTATTTCAGATTCTTAGATTATTATTTACTTCTACTAATATTTATTTGCAGAATCAATTGACTCTATAAAAAACTCTATTTGAGTTTAAGTAACACAAATTATTTATTTCTTTTCTACGATAATATCTTATTCTAAATATTTTAGTATGTTTGACCTTTACTTGTTTATTCTTAATTTGGTCATTCGTTCCTAACCAAGTTGAGAATATCATATCATAATTTTAAAAATATTATAATCCTAAATATGAGACATATCAGGATAATAGATTACTAAAACATCATATCTTACATGATCAGTCTAGTTTGAGTATATATGCATTCAACCTAATACAGTCAAACGTATGGGAACATAGTAGAGATATGATCATAGAAAAATTTAGGTATTTCATCGTATATATTAATTATTGCTCTAGATATACATCGATATAATTTTTTTCAAGATAGATCTTAGATTTTTTCTATTATTTAAAATTTTCATAAAATATTAAAAAATAAGTTGATAAATATATTTTAAAATATTAACAAATGATAATATATTAGAATTAATATTAGACTAACTCAACACTTATTGTATATATCATGAACCTATATAACATACTTCTTGCACCTACACATCCCAACAAAACTTGATTAGTGAAAAAAAAATAGATATATGATTCAGACATCTCAAACAATTCTACTTGAAAAAATGTTCAAATAAATTTGGAAAGATTTTATTTAACCATAATCTACCTCATTAATTAGATACCTTTGTCTGTGATTTCTCAACATATATCCTTCCAGATCCTACATACTAGAGAATTGATATTTAGTTTGCATCTCAAAATTTTTTGATACACTTATTTTACACTCAATCGCTCCTCAAAATGAGACAAATTGACATATATGATCTTGAGATATGTCTTCCTTTAATATTCTAGTACGAATATTATCTTTTTTTCCCTAAAACTCATTTGTTGAAGAATCTACAAAAAGTGTATGTATAGATATTACACTTTAATTCATTACTTTTCCTCCATTACCTATAGTTTTTCCTAAACTACCAGTTAGCATATAAAGTCACGTATCAACCACACCGGAGTATTTTAGTACTCGGTGTGATATTACTTTCAATGAGTCACCACAAATTCATATCATATCAAACTGAGAAAATGAGATTTCTCATGTAGCAATATCTCTTTCAGACACACCTGAATGATACATTGGTCTACGAATCTTCACTTGTAGAGACTCATATTAAGTCGATAACTATAAACTTAACCACCTATGACTTAAAGTCTATATCAAGATAAAAAGAGATACTTGAGCCGATCATTAAAGATACGAGCATACTAAAAAGTCAAATTATCCTACATCTAGCACCTCTTACCTTGACCTTCCAATCACTCCTAAAAGAGATAAAGAATTTAAATTCAACACCGAATTTTACAAATTTTATCATACTTGAGCATTATTTTTTTTATTTTATTTTTTTAATATTTTTTTATGATATTAACATACTCAAGTCTCCATCTAAGATATTATATCATCCTGGATGATACCAAGTCATCATAGAAAAGATATATGTCTTCCACTCTAACAAAACTTAAGAACTAGTACTATAATCTTCAAAAAAAATTTATTATTCATACAGATGAGTATTTCATATAAAGATAGATTCATATAAAAAGATAGATTATTTAATTGAAGGATACTTATAAAAAAAAGATACTCAAGTATTTAATATGAATTCTCATATCTTTTGTAAAATCTCAGAATTAGAATATACATCAATTCGATATAAAGAAAATATTTTTTCAAGATAATCTTTATAATAAAATATATATGAAGTAGTCATGTCAATTTCATGCAACACATCAAGATATCATTTGAAAATTACAAAAGGTATTATATGTTTTGAAGCAGTTATAGAGAACCAAATTTGTAAAATTTTATAGGCAATCACCAAGTTTGAATTACACATGTTTTATCCTCTTGTTTGTTTTCCATAGAAGCAATAATAGCATAATAAATTTATTGATTTTCTACGTAGATTTCATTTTGATTACAAATAATGACAATTTAAAAATTATCTAACTCAAAAAAAAATTTCAAACAATTTTTTAGACAAAAAACATTAAAAAGCACAAATATTTCTTTGATATAAAAGATTATTATAATCGGGAGGAATATTCTTATCACATATTAGATATATACTTGCAAAAATTGATCTTGTAATTTGTTCTCTAGCAAACTCTTATTGATCCAAATATTAATTTTACTTCTTATATAACCACTCCAGATCACTTTATTATATATAATAGAATCATAAAAAATATTAATTATTTAATTTTGATAAGATTAAATATAACATATGCAATCAATATATTTAATCAATTTTAAAAATTTCTCGAAATGTTTACCTCGACACAACTATTCATATATTGAGATATGTGAAAGAAGACTCCATAGCTTTAAATTTCTTTCGAGGGTCATTAGCACTTGCAAGTGATTAGGCATTCATATTCAAATAGAACACCAGCATCCACCGAGAAGAAGATTTGTATTCAACACCTGATTTTATAAGTTTTATCACTCTCACATTGTTCATTTATTTTATTTTTTTCATTATTATTCTTATAAATACTAACATACTCAAGTATCCTTATGATACATTATATTATTTGAGGTGAAAAGTAGGCCATGTGGCCCAAACACAACACGAGGCATGACCTGACTAAGCTGTGTCTGGCCCGAAACAACATAGACCAGAACCTTGCCCGAACCTGAGTCATGGCGGCCCAAGTAGAGGTTTCAAATTGGTCGAGCAGCCTGGATACAACCCAAGGCCTGACATGGTTTAGTAGCACCCAACCAGACCCGGCACGAGCCGTGCCAGGTCTGGTTAACCAGCCAACCCAATGGTACAAGCATCATGCTAGGCTCATGCTAGGCTAAGCATGACCCGTGTGCCTAACCCAATGGTATGATTAACCAGCCCAAGTGACCACCCGATGAGGTCCCTATTGAGTAGTTTTATTTTATTTTATTTTAAATTCGACCTCCCCATAATGGGGCTGTCCATTTAAAAAAAATTGCCCACAAGGATGATTGTAATGGGCCCAGCCATGTGGCAATTTTTTTAGGTTCCCTGGTTCGGAAGTTCGGCATGGTCGGCAACACCATACACTTTGCAATGCACACCATGTCATATTAGGTCAATGGCCCGTGCACCGTGTCGTGCCTAACACGACACGGCCCATTTGACATCTTTATGCATTAGGCATGACTCGTGTCGTGCTGGGCCATGGGGTACCAGTTTAGCCACGACCCTAGTGCCTTGCCCATTGGCATGGTCCATCACAACAGGTACAATGACCTAGAACGTTAGACCAAGATGCGGGCACCGTCCATTTGGCACGTGCCTATCGTACCCAGTCGGTTTAAAAAAATATTTAAAAAAAATTCTCACCATACCTAGTACACATGATGAATATTTTTAATTAGCAAGGCACACGGGAATGCACCCCCTCCCCCAGCCCGAGCCACCACCCCAACAATTTAGAGGATTTAAACTGGGCAAGCAGTCCAGGCCCTACTCGAAGTCCGACATGGTTCAGGCGTGCCTAGCCCAGCACAGAATGGTCTAGGACTATGCCAGGGCCTGTGCCAGGTGGACCCTCAGTACAATTCGCGTCATGCCATGCTAAGGGTCTTTGGCCCTCATGCGGTTCCATGCATGACCCGGGTTCCTGGCACATGGGCATGACACGGGCGACAACAAGCAAAGTGAAGCATGATGGCCGATGCAGTGATGCCCAATTGAAGAAGACTCGGCGATGCCCGACTAGCAATGGCTCAGCACGCCTGACGGGTGATGATGGTGCCAACCTTAATTTTCCTAATTTTATCTTAACCTAAAACAGATTTGATCTGATCCAAACCAGCCAAAACCTGGGCTGATTTTGGGCCGTGTGCCATGCCGGGCCTATCCTTCAAAGAACCATGTTGTGCCTAGCACGGCATGGTATTGCAGCATGACGTGTCTGGCACGGCATGCAAACGCCTATGGGCCTAAAAAATGGGTACGGTCGGACTAGACAGAGTTGGCCCATTTGACACCTGCACAATAGTCTTTTCGACTATTGAAATCCAGTAGCTTCGATAGGCTTATGGGCTCAAGCTTTCTAAAGGCTAACCAATGAAAAAAATAAAAAAAAATAAAAAAAATAAAAAAAATAAAAAAAAATAAAAAAAAAAAAAAAAATAAAAAAAAATAAAAAAAAATAAAAAAAATTAAAAAAATTAAAAAGTAAAAAAAAGATAAGATCCAAGCAACTGGATTATTTTTCAATGGATATGGCATAAAATCTGATAGTTGTCAGGTTTCTACCCTTTCAAATTAAAAAAAGATAATATATATATATATATATATATATATATATATATATATATATATATATATATATATATATAAATCAATTAAAATATTCAAAATTTTCATTTAATTCTATATAAACTAATTATAAAAATTCTATATAAATCAATTAAGTGGATCATATTAGTTACTTATAAGATATTTCAAATATGGCATCTATTATAAGAGATATAATATTTATTTTTGTCTTTTACTATTCTTTTACAAGCATATGAAACACATAAAAATGAATTATATATTTCTTATAGAAAATATACAAGATAAGATAATTATTACATTATATATTCAAATAACAAATAGCTAATAGATATCTTCACAATAACCTTGTAGAGACCTCATTTATCTAATTATAGTTTACTAATTAAAACATGGTGTAATAGACTTGTATATATCAACTTGAAAATATATTATAATTTATTTTTTTATTTTACCTTATTTTCTACATTAATTCATATAATTATAGTTCATTCAATAGTTTTATGCTTATTTTTTCCCTAATTTTGAGTAGCACATCTTTATGCTCCACAAATATAGTCAGTCAATAATGCCATTTGAAACTCAACTCTTATCCAGTTGTCAATCTGGATGTCCAAGGAAAATTTACATTCCTCAGATTTACTATGAACAGAAAATGATCCTAAAATATATCCAATTTTACTTAAAAGCATGGCTCACTTATTAAACTATTCAACAAAATGCAGAATCAAAAAAAAATTATATGGTGAGAATCAAACATGAGCTTCAATAAAATTCAAAACACATCTAATGAATACATCAAAATTTAACCAAGCAAGAATAGCACAAAAACTTGTCATGATCTTGTATTTGCTTATGTATTTTTTAAATGTATTCTAATTATATTCAGCATAAAGTTTATTTGTTTAAGTATGGCTATTCAATTTTTTATCATGATCAGCAGTAACATTCTCCTAAATAACGTTATCTGAATTAAAAAAACATTAGACAAAGTTTGATACATTTTTGACTGGTTTTTGGTTGGCTATTGAACACTAATTACTTAGATCTTGGATTTCTGTTATCTAGATCATTTTGCTTCGGAATAAGATATTCTAGGTGCCATCAATGCTCATCTATTTTAGTATTATTATTTCAAGTTCCAAGTTGAGTCAATTTGACAACTTTCCAACACATGTTTCTGACAAGTTATTGTGCAACGCTTTTCAATTATTAGAGATCTAAAATATAAGTTAATTACATCACATGCAAATATTTTGAGCATTAAAAAAATAAAAATGTCTCATCAAAATTTTAGAACTCATAATTAATTTTATGTGCAGTATAAAATAAATAAGTATTTAATAAAACACATGTTTTATGATATTGATGCTCAATTATCAAATGGATAAATAGTATCAGATTTGGTAATAGTTTAGCATTTAATCTTCTCCCGAAAAAAAAAATAGTTAATATATATCATATATGTGTTTTCTTCAAATATTAAATTTAAGAGTCTCACAAATAATGGTGAAATAAAAAATTTGAAATATGATTTATTATAATAAATATATAATTTAAAAAATCTCACAAATAGCTAAAGATGTTACCTTATACTTTGCTTATACACTATATCTCACAACTATTGTATGTATCTTAATTTTCCATAAAACATGATTGCTCAAAAATATAGTAGTCTGTTATAAATCTCTTATCTATGCAGACTAATGGTCAACTAAAATTTGAATACTCATCTAGCTGCTAACAAAAACCTACATCAGAATAAGATCTCATTGAAAATTTAAAAAATAATTAATTATATAAATTACATTAATTATTTATGTTCTAATATTAGTGAAATAAATAAGCTTTTTAAGAATTTCATACTTATAGTCAAGTCAACAAGAAGACTCATATCAAATAAAAAAATTATATCTGATTTGAACAAAATATTTATTAGAAAACAACCCAAAAGATTAATATTTAAAAGAATTATAATAGATATATATTATTACAATGCAATACATCTACAACTACCCTGAGACCTACCTTGGTCATGACAGATCCACAAACAGAAAAATATAACTATCACTATCTACAATTACCTTAGTTTGATCCTCAATTTTCATAACGTATAAAAATGGAAGTATATATAATCCTCAATGAACTGAGGCTAGAGAATACGCAATGCATGATAGCAAGTGATGAGAACTCCCCAAGCACATGATGAATGAGCATGTTTTCCAATGTATCATAATATCATCAAGTAATTTACAGCTATTATTAATCTGATAAGTCAAGATATCATATGTTGGATATATTACGACTTTCTTGATAACATTCATTTTATAAGGACAAAAACATTTGACAACAACATACTCATATCCTTGAGAATGAAAACACTTAGAATATAGACCTACCATAGAAAGTCATGTTCAAATCTCTTTCCTTTGTGATCCAATTGAAAAGATTCGAGAGGGGACGTATCGAAAATAATAGAGGGGTAGGTCTAGAAGTCTGGTGCATGAAATCTAAGGCTCGTACGAGGAGTAAGTGACAAATCTCATCTAAATGTATCCAATGGGCCAAATGACCCAAGCACAACCAGAATTGTGCCTAGAACGGGCATGAGCAAGCCCGTGGCACTGCAATGCCCAATCAGGCCATGGTTTCTAGCCCATGTGTCACAAAAGATGAGGCCAGCCCAGCTTACCAGCTAGTGTGGGCAGGTTTCGGCCTGGCTGACCAAACCATCTCCCCAGGCTAGCATAGCTTTGAGCAATGCCTAGTGTGCAGATATGTTGATTTGCCCCAGCCCGACCAAGTCTAACATGACCTAAAAAGCTTGCACGCCAATAAGTCATAAATGACTGCCCTTTTTTAGAGTCATGGCATCAAAGCACGACATGTTGGCCTAGCAGGGCCTAAAAAGATAGGGTGTGTCAACCCAGCACAAACTATTGGACACATCTAATCTCATCCAAGTAATGAACTAAGGCATATGCCCTTTACAAAATACTATACTCCGAACAAATAGCTTGGCTTTGAAATCAGGACAAAGGCCACTCGAACCCATTAAAAAATTTGCATGTATGTCTCAGACTCGAGGGTGCTACATGAATTAGAAACTCATCGAACCTAGCAGCATACTCATTTGCTGAGGAATTATCTTGTCACAACAACTATTGATCTAACTATTTAAAATAATATAATGAAGCAAAATATTTATTTTTTAATTAGTTTTCATTTTTAATGGGGCATAAACATGTAACTTGTCTTTCATATTTCTTAATTATTAACATTAGATAGATACTAACTAATATTGTCAATTAATTTCATAGAATCAAAACTTACTTTATGATCTTCCAAAACAATATAGAACTTAAATTAACAATTCATAACTATTAGCTAGCCAAGAAATTACTAGGAGTTAAATTATCAATTAGAAGCAGGAGCGATGCCTGAATATTTCTCAAATATTAATCCTTTAAATTTATGTAGTCATATCCTCGTAATGAGTCTGGTGAGAATTGTGAGAATGATATGGTTGTCGATAATAATCAAACTCATTCTACTAAAGTTGATAATTCATTCTAACTTGGCTAGGCATTCATTAGTTTCCCTTTAAAATATAATGAAGCCAATATGAAATATCATAAACTTATCTAATCTAGCCTAGATATGAATAAAGATCAAAGATATTGCAACAAAGATATTATCAAAATGATTTAACATGCTACTAGATGTGTCAAACGGGTCGGGCCAGACTAGCTTAGCCCGAGGCACATCTCAATTCAGTGGTGCATGGCTGGGCACGGCACAATTCAGACGTGCCTGGATGGGCACGGCATGAAAATGACTCGTGCCAGGCCTATTCACGATACGACTCATGTCGTGATGTGCCTAGGACAACCAGGCCACCTGTCGGGCCATGCACGGCACGGTACCATGACTCATGTACAAGGTATCTCGTCATGAACCGAGATATGCCCTGACACACCCAGCTTCACGCCCTTGACCCAAACCTGACTAGCTGAGGTTGACGAATCCAAAATTTCCACCGAGCCCGAACCCAACCCACAGTCTTTTTCGATTCGAGTTTGAGGCACGATGCTCTACATTCCACTCCATTCCAGAAGCTTTTAAAATGGACCATCCAGGTGGATTCGACTATCGAACAGACCCAATGGTAAAAAAAATCAATCTAAGCCAATAGATTATGTCCATTAATTAATTATCAAAAATTTAAAAAAATCAAAAAAAAATACGTTTCTTAAAAAATTCTTTTCTTAATCGATAAATTCCCCCCCCCCCCCCCCCAATTCTAAGATTTATGTTTTAAAAACATAAATCTCCTGCTCTTCTTTCCCACTCTCTGTAATTTTCACTCTTAGCTCTTGAGATTTTAGAATTTCATATTTCAGGAGTCAGCTTTGAGGTGAATTATGGTGCACATGCACTATGGACATGAAAAAACAAAAGTTTACATCTTACAAATTACAAGTATTTTTTATTTATTAGTTTTAAAAATTTAAAGTTTTAAAATTTAAATCTAAAAATTAAAATTATACTTCTCTCTAGTCTACTCTCTCTCTCTCTCTCTCCAGTCTAAAAAAGTTTAAAAAAAACAAATGATAATTTAAATAGTGAAAATAAAATAAATATTAATTTAAATAACAAATTTTCTACGGAAAGGTTCGAAACTGTTAATTTTAATTTCTCCGGTCGTCTTGACCCAAACATGAAAAATATAAAAAACTATAAGAATTTTAGTAGTTTGGACTCACTTTAATATATTAAAATACAAAAAAATTAGGAGTGCTGAAGAAGAATCAGCACAGTACAAATATTATTTAAAAAATATTAACATGTATGAGTTCGTGTGAGACTGAACACCTTAATAGGTATGCCAAACTATGCACCAAAAAATAAGGTACATTAGATTCTAGGCAAATCAAACCCAACATCAACAATAAGTTTTTGAGGATGGATCCAGTTAAGTCTCAAAGTTTACCCCCTTCATATACCGCAATTAGTTGAGGAAGAAATGCATGGTCAAATTGATCACTATGATGGGTCTTTCGACTAGATTTCGGCGGATCAAAGGACAGTCAGTAACATGCATACATATTTTTAGCATGCATATGATATAATTCCAAGGTCCACATCTAAAAATAACATACTAAAATATTATAAGTTAAAAAAATAAATAATAATTAATGAATTTATGAAATATAATAAAATGATATTTGTAACGTTTGATATCTAAACTAGTCATGATGATGCATCTTATGCATATCTCACTATCGACTATGTGATTCAAAATAAATACAAAATAAAAAAAAATTTAGAATTCTCTAAGATTATTCATCCTCATGATGGTCAGGTTATTTTTGAGTACATGATATAAATTTTTAGATAATATAAAATTCAAATTAAAATTTTTATTGTCACATTTGATAATGCATCTAATAATAGAGTAGCAATTAATATGTTTATTAAAAAAATCTCCTAGTTACCATTTTAAAAGATTTTTTCACATTAGATACATGTGTCACGTCATTAACCTGATAGTATAAGAAGAGATTAAAGAGTGTGTATTCACTTTAGAAAACATACATAACTCACTAAAATATATTTACATGTCTCGCTAATAAACAAGACTTCGATAGTCTCTGTTTAGAGGTGTTAAAAGGGCCAGTCGGCCAAATTTTTTCGGGCCCAACTGGGTTGGCATGCCGTGCCTGACATGACATGAATTTTGTAGAGGTCAAGTCCGACTTGGGCCTGAATTCCAAAATCAGCCCTGTTTCTGGCTTTCCGGCCCTGTGTTGGTTGAGGTGAAACCTTAATTTTTTAAATAAATTAGGGTTTCAATAGAGAGCCACCACACCACCGTCACCCTATAAGGGATCATTGATTTTCACCTATCGGGCATCGTTCGTCGTCCCCTTCCCCCCGTCGTGACCATGCTCAGTGCGTGGTCACTAGTGTAGTGCCCACGTGCTAGGAACGACACGCGGGCCAAAATCCCTTGCTGACCCAACACTTATCATGCCATGCTGGCCCGACACATGCTCAGGCACGACACGATAGCCTACCATGCTGGCCCAAGCATGACCGAACCATGCCGGGCCCAGGCCTTTTGACACATCTATCTCTGTTTGTCTGTAAATCTTAAGAAAAAAAAATTCAATTAGCTGTGAGATACCATTGAAATTATAGATATCTGATGTTGAAATTGTGTTAGATACGAACACATAATATCCAATAACGTCAATTGTAAGAGTGACATGCTTATTATTGAAAACACTAACTAGGCTAGTAGAATTTCATTTATAAAATTCTTGAAAATTTCTTATGACATGACGAACATGTGTTCGGCAATTATACTTTCAAGATTTGCATTGTTCCTAGGTGCATATGGAACATTAATAGTATATCTAGGAAATATCGAGATGACCCGACACTTAGCAATATGATTTTAGAGATAGAAACTAAATACTTAAAGTATTAATCTACCATTCTATCTCTTTATTATGTGGTTGCTTGCATGGACCATAGGATTAAGGTGGAAGGAAATAGAAAATATTTTAACATACATTTTCTAGTATATGAACCTGAAATATCCACCGGAAGGGTTCATTCATGAGAAGTTGACTAAGCTCTTTACATACTACGATATTAGGTATGGTATTAGTACTAGTGAGACTCCAAGTATGAACATGTATATCATTTTCAGAGATGATGACTTCTTAATTCAGTTAGCAAAGAAGAAATGACAGGGTAGACCATCGAATATGAGCGAGCTGTCTTGGTACTTAGATACTGATTATTTCTCAATCGTATCATATTCTGATATTAAAAATCTTAATATATTATAGTGATGAAAATCATACGAGTCCATCTTTCCCGTGCCATCTAAGAAGGCACGGGATCTATTGACTCCTCTGATGTTGAGTATAGCATCAGAGTCTATTTTTTTTTTGTAGTGAATATTATTTCGGATAGTAAATCAAGATTATGTCCAGATATTATTGAGGCTTTAGCATGCATGAAGGATTGAGAGGATACGAGCTTGGACATTAAAGATCATGCTGAGATTGCAACAAAAATGAAGGAGTTGATTACTGATGATGATCCGTGTGACATTGATATTGAGAATGATATAATGATTTATGACGTTGACAGTTAATGATTAAGACACTGATGTCTAATACTTGATTCTGATTTAGTCATTTACATTATATTTGTGTTTGTTTATTTTTTGTTTGTGATATTACTTTGAGAGTGTGAATTGATGCTTGAATATTAATTTTTTGTGAATTTTCATTTTGCATTGATTTTTAATTTTTATTCATATTTAAGTTTTAATGTTTTATTAATTCATACACTTATACTGATATACATACACATTTAGTTTTAAAATTTAAGTTGTTTATTATAATAAATAAACTTAATATTTTATTAAATTTAATAAAATAAAAATTTAAAATTTAATTATTTATTCATAGGTGACAATTAACATTAGCTATTCTAAAAACAATAACAAAAACTTTAAAGTATTATAAATATATAAACATTAACTATTATGAATAAAAAATTTTAAATTTATTAAAAATTAAAAACTAGCCCGTATGGGCCTGACCCAGCATGGTTTCATCACCTGCCAAGGTAGATCAGCCATGCCATGCCTAGCCCTAGCATGATGAAACTGTGCCGAGCTAGGCATGACATGGTTACTGATAGCACGACACGATGGCCCGATTGGACCACATAAAACCAAGTCGGGCCGGTCAGGCCCAGCCCATTTGACACCTATACATGCTATTATAACTTTTTAAAAAATAATGAAAAAATTATTTTGTTTTGAAAGACCTAGTAGAGTAGCCCAAGGATCTTAATCCCATAATACCAAATTGATCTAAATACTAGTACCCTATGTTTATTTTAGATAATTCTTTTCAATTATAAAATCAAAAAGACAAAAATTAAAACTTAATATAATATTCATAGACAACTATTATTGGTCGGTTGTGATGATCTTTCCATTGACAAGAAATATTATTTGAGAAATTTTTACTATCAAAATTAATCTTCTAACTTCATTACTCTTTTTTAGGAATCAAAAACATGACACGACCAAGGTTAGGGTAGCTTTTTGAAAATTGGTTCAAGGGTTAAAGGCAACTATTTTCCAAAGATGAAAAGATAGAATATAAAATTTTCCAATGAGGATACGAAAGAAACCCAACACGAATTTTAAGTCCAAGTTAAGGTTCTAGGAATTTCTGATGTTTTGATTTCTATTTTAGGTTACGGGTTGTAAATACTTAATTGTGCGGAAGGGTATAAAATTAAGAGTCTCCAGTTATAAAATTTGTTGGAAATGAATTTAGAAATTCAATTCTTCACTTGGGAGATTTGTTGAATTTTGTTAGAAAGAGATTTTTGTCTATCGATTTGTCTATCTGTCTATTTAACTATGTATATATTTGTCTATCTATCTATCTATCTAACTATCTATCTACCTATTTGTCTATCTAACTATTTATCTATCAATCAATCAATCTGCCCATCTATCAACCTACCTATCTTTATGTTTATATATCTCTCTATCTCTCAATCTATTTGTTTATCTATCTATCAAACTATCTATCAATTTATCTGTAAAACTAGTTTTCATTGTATCTATCATTTATTTGTCTATCTATCTATCTATCAATTTGTCTGTCTGTCTATCTATCTAACTATCAATATTTCTAGCTATCTGTATATCTATCTATCTATCTATCTATCTATATGAATATAAATTTTTATATCTATCTGTTTATCTGTCTATCTATCTATCTATCAATGTGTCAATTTATCTATTTATCTATATGTCAATCTTTCTTTCTATCTATATGTCTATATATTTCTCTATAGATCTTTTTATATAAATATCTATCTTTCTATCTAACTATCAATCTATCTCTATATCTATCTATTTGTCAATGTATATATCTATCTATCTGTGAATCTACCTGTCTATCTATGTGTCTATCTATCTATCTTTTTGTCAATTTGTCTATCTATCTTTGTGTCTATCTATCTGTCTATCTATCTATCTATTTGTTTATATGCCTACCTATCTTTCTCTCTATCTGTATATATATGTGTCTGTCAAACCTTATGCTTATCTGTCAATCTATATGTCTGTCTATCTTTCTATCTGTATATCTATATGTCTGACTATCTTTTTATCTACTCGTCTCTCTATTTGTATGTCTATCTATCTAACTAACTAACTAACTATCTATCTATCTATCTATCTTTTTATCTATTTGTCTATCTGTCTATGTATGTGTTTGTCTATCTATTAGTATATCTCTCTATTTATCTGTCTCTTTATCTATATGCCAATTGTATGTCTATCTTTTTATTTATCTCTCGATTAAATCTGTCTATCTATCTATATTTATTTCTTTCTACAAATATATCTAACTATCGATCTATCTATCGATCTATATTTTAATCTTTCTATCAATTTGTCTATCAAACTGCCTATTAATTAATCTATCAATCCGTCTATATATATATATATATATATATATATATATATATATATCTATATCTATATCTATATCTATATCTATCTATCTGTCTGTCTGTTAATCAATTAGTCTATCTTTCTATCTATATATGTGTGTGTGTGTGTGTGTGTGTGTATATATATATATATATATATATTTCTATCTATCTATATGTTTGTCTATCTTACCTTTCTATCTATTTGTATATCTATCTATCTATCTATCTATATTTCTATCTATTTGTCTATCTATCAGTCAATATATCATTTTGTCTATCTATTTCTCTATCTTTCTATCAATCTTCATTTTATCTCTATATGTATATGTCTGTCTATCTGTCTATCTATCTATTTATCTATCTATCTATCTATCTATTTATATATCTATATTTATGTTTATCTGTCTGTGTATATATATATCAATCAATCTATTAATCTATCAATCAATCTATTTTTCAATCAATCTTTCTATCTATGTGTTTAACAATCTATCTTTCAATCTATCGATCAAAATTTCTATTAATTTTTATCAATATGTTTGTCTATATGTATATTTATCTATTTATCTATCTATCTAATTATATGTCTATTTATCTATCTATCCATTTTCTATCTATCTATCTATCTATTTGTCTATTTATCTGTGTATCTATCAATCAATCAATCAAACTATCTATCTGACTAGCTACCTATCTATTTGTATTTCCATTTGTCTTTCAATCTATGTGCTTACCTATTTGTTTATCTATCTATCTATCAATCAATCAATTAGTCAGTCTATCTTTCTGTATAATGTCTGTCTATTTGTCTATATATATGTCTATCTATATATATACCTATATGCCTAACTAGTTATTTATCTATCTATCTATATGTCTATCTTTGTGTCTCTTTATCTTTCTATCTATCTGTTTGTCTATCTATCTATCCATCTATCTGTTTGTCTATCTATTTATCCATCTATCTGTCAATATGTCTGTCTATCTCTTTATAAATCTATCTATCTATATGTCTATTTGTCTGTCTATCTATGTGGCAATCAATCTATCTATTTATTTATCTATTTATAATCGATCTCTCTGTCTATTAGTTTGTTTATATGTCTGTCTATCAATCTATCTATTTGTTTATTATCTATATATCTATCTATCTATATATTTGTCTATCTATTTATTGAACTAATTATCTATCTAAATATCTATAAATCTATTATCTATATGTCTATCTATCTAACTATTTAAGTAACTTTCTATATATCTACATATCTATATATCTATTTGCCCATATATTTATTTATCTTTTTATCTATTTCTTTTTTGATCTATTTATCTATCTATCTACCTATCTAGATATATATCTATATTTCTATCTATCTGTCTATCTATCTAACTATATATCTATATATCTATCTATTTGTATATCTATTTATCAATCTATTTGTCTATCTATATGTCTATAAATCTATTTATTTATATCTCTATCTATATGTCTATATATTTGTCAAACTATCTAACTATTAATGTGAATTTTTATCTATCTATATATCTTTCTATCTATTTGCCTATCTATTTATTTATCTCTTTATCTATTTGTCATTCTTTCTGTCTATCTATATATTTATCTATCTGTCTATCTATCTATTTATCTATCTGTCAATTAAATAATCAATCTATCTTTCTATCTATCTATCTATCAATATGTCTGTTAATATATATATATATATATATATATATATATATATATATATATATATATATCTAATTATCTATCTATTTATCTATATATCTATTTGTCTATATATAAGTATTTATATCTGTCTATCTATATATCTTTATTTCTTTCAATCTAACTATCAATCAATCAATCTTGCTATATATCTATCTATATGTCTACCTATTTTCTATTGATTGATCTATCTATCTATATATCAATATGTATATATCTATCAATCTATTTATCTATCAATTTGTTTAACAATCTATTTATCTATTTGTCTATATAACTATCAATCTGTTATCTATTTATATATTTGTATATCTATCTATCTATTTATTTCACTATCTATCCGTCTATCTATCTAATTATTAATCTGTCCATCTATCTATCTAACTATCTAACTATCTATCTAACTATTTGTTTATTTATCTATATTTCTATTTATCAATCAATCTATTTGTCTATCTACCTGCTTGTCTATTTATATATCTATCATTCTTTGTATAAGGCTATCTATCTATCTTTTTATTGTCTATCAATCTGTCTATAAATTTATCTATCTAACTATTTATCTATCTTTCTTTCTATATGTGTATATGCCTATCTATCTGATTATCAATTTATCAAACAATAAATAAATAAATTAATCTATTTATCTGCCCTATCTATTTGTCTATCAATCTTTATGTGTGTGTGTGTGTGTGTGTGTGTGTGTGTGTGTGTATGTCTATCTATTTATCTATATATTTGTCTGTCTTTCAAACACTCGGTTTATCTATCTATCTATCTATCTATCTGTCGGTCTTTTTGTCTGACTACCAGTCATCATAACTATATATATATATATATGTTCCTATATATGTCTGTCTAATTGTCTTTCTATTTTATTGTCTATCTTTCTATCTATCTGTCTAGTTTTCGATCTTTATGTTTATCTATCTTTCTATTTGTTTATCTATCTATCAATATATATGTTTATCAATTTATCTATCATTATGCCCATCAAACTATTTATTAATATATTTATAAATCTAACTATCAATCTAGTTTTCTTTTTGTCTATCAATCTAACTTTCTATCTATCCATCTATTTGTCTATCTCTCTACCTATCTATTTATCTATCTGATAATCTATAAATATATCTATCTATATGTCTCTCTATCTATATATCTATCAATCTTTCTATCCATCTATCTATCCGTCTATCTATCTATCTATATTTCTGCGTATCTATCAATCTTTCTCTATATTTGTCTATCTATCGTTATGTTTATCCATTTGTATTTCAATGTGTCTATCTATGTATCTATCTATATAGATTTCTATCTATCTAGATATCTAACTTTTGTCTATCTTTCTTTCTAACTATATTTATCTTTATCTATCTATGTATTAATATGTCTAACTATCTATCTATCGATCTATCTATAAATGTGTATATTTATTTGTCTATCTATCAATCTAACAATCTTTCTATTTATCTATCTTTCTATCAATATGTCTGTTTATCACTATGTCTATCTATCTATCTATCTATATATCTATTTATATATTTGTATCTATCTATCAATTATTTATATATCTAGAAAGAAAGATAGACTGATATATATATATATAAAGAATAACAAATAGATAGACAAAGAGATATACAGATAGACATACAAATAGATAGATAGATAGATAAATAGATAGATTGATATATAGATAAACAAATAGACAGATAGATAAACAAATAGTTATAGAGATTCATAGATAGATAGTTATATAGATTGATAATTTGAATGATAGTTATATTGATAGAAACATTAATTGGCAGATTGATAAACATATTGATAACTAAATTGATAGATAGATTGATAGACAAATAGATAGACAGATTGATAGATAGATATATTGATAAATAAATGGATAGATAGATAGATATACAGATAGTTAGATAAATATATATATAATTCATTAGAGAAATAGTTAGAAAGATCGATAGATAGATATATTATTAGATAAATAGTTAGATTGATAGATTGATATATAAACATATCATCGATAAATAGAAATATAGATAAATAGATATATAGATAGATAAATTGAAAGAAAAATAGAGAGATAGGTAGACAGACATATATATATATATATATATATATATATATATATATATATATATATATATATATATAGACAAAAAGATAGATCTATAGTTAGAAAGAAAGACAAATAAATATACAAATAGATAGATTATAGTTAGACAAATAGTTCAAGAGATAGATAGATAAATAGATAGATATATTGACAGATAGAAAGATTGAGTGATAGATAGATTGACATATAGAAAAACTTGTAAATAGATAGATAGATAGATAGAATGATATATAGATAAATAGATAGAAATATAGATAGATTGATAGAGTAATAGATAGACATACAGAATAATAGATATATATATAGAGAAATAGATAGATAGATATACAGATAGACAGATAGATAGATATAATCTTAGATAGACAGATAGACAGATGTATAGACAGACATATAGATAGATAGATATATATATATATATATATAGATAGATAGAAAGATAGACGAATAGATAGATAGATAGATAGATAGAAAGATAGACGAATAGATAGATAGATAGACAGACAAATAGATAGATAGAAAGATAGACGAATAGATAGTTAGATAGACAGATTGATAAACATATCGATAGATAGATTAATTGATAGATTGATAAACATATTTAAAGAAATATAGATAGATCGGCATATAGGTAGTTAGTTTTCTAGAAATATAGATGATAGATAGATAAACATATAAATAGACATATAGATCTATTGATTATCAGATAGATATATATATATATAGAGAAAGATTGAGAAAGAGAGAGCTATATATTTAGATAGAAGGATAGACTTATAGATATATAGATAGATAGATCAAAAAAACAAATAGACTGACATATAGTTAGACAAATACATAGACAAAATAATAATTAGACAGACAAACAGATATACATACAAATAGAGAGACATATTGATAGATAGATAGATTGATTGATTGATTGACAGATATATGTATAGATAGATAGATAGATAGATTGTTAGAGAGATAGATAAATAATTAGATAGACTGATAGAAACACAAATAGTTAGACAGATAGATAGATAAATAGATAGATGGATAGATAGGTAATTAAATAGACTGATAGATAGATAGATGATAGATAGAGAGACAAATAGATAGATAAACAATTAGATAGATATATTGATAGTTTGGTAGACAATTTAATAGATAGACAGACATACATATAGATAGATAGTATATAGATAGATTAATAAAGATATCATTAGTCAAATTTAAATATATATAAATAGATATATAGAAAGAAAGATAGATAAAAAATTGATATTTAGATAGATAGAATAATAGATCGATTGATAAACAAATTGATAGATAAATTGAAAGATATATTGATACACCGATAAATTATAGCCAGATAGATAGATATTCACAGATATATAGATAATCAGATAGATCGATAATAATATTTGATAAATTGATAAATAGAGAGATAGATAGATAAATAAATAAATAGATATATAGATAGTTAGGTAGTTAGATAGACAAATAGATATATTGATAAATAGATAGACATATAGATAGACATATAGATAGACATATAGATAGACATATAGATAGACATATAGATAGACATATAGATAGACAGGTAGATAGATAGATAGACCGATAGATAAAAAGACAGACAGATAGATATATAGATAAATTGATAGACAAATTGATAGATAGATAGATATATAAATAGACAAATAGATATATAGATATATAGATAGATAGAAAAAAAAATAGTTTGATAGATAGATAGAGAGATAGACAAATACATAGATTGATAGATACATATATAAACAGATTGATAGACAATTTGATAGACAAATATAGAGATAGATAGACAAACACATATATTGATAGACTTATAGGTAGATCTTTAGACAAATAGAGAGATAGAAAGATAAATAGAAAGATAAATAGAATGATAATTAGATTGAAAGAATGAATGATAAACAGATTGAGAGATATATATAAAGATAGATTCATATATAGATTGATAGATTGATTAATTTACATATATATAGATAAAAAGATATATAGACAAATAGATAGACAGATAGACAGATATATATAGTCAGATAGATAGACAGATAAATAAATAGAATATTGTAAAAATAGATATCTTAATAGAATGATAGATAGTTAGATATACAAAAATATAAATAAATATATATGCAGATACATAGACAGAAAGTTAGACATTTAGATACACATAAAGATAACTAGATAGATAGACATATGGATAGATAGTTAAATAGATAGATATACAGACAGATCGAAAGAAAGATAGATAGATAGAAGGATAGATAGATAAATAGATAGATGGAAAGATAGATAGATAAATATACAAATATATAAATATAGATTAATAGAAAGATAGAAAGATAGATAGAAAGATAGATAGACAAATATATAGATATATAGACATTCAAATAGATAAATAGAAAGATAGACAGAATGATAGATAAGAAAATAAATACTTAGATAGATAGATAGACATAAAGTTAGAAGGATAGATAGACATATAAATGAATAGATAGATAGACAAATATACAAATAGATATACAGATAGATAAATAGATAGATAGGTAGAATTTCTGAAAGGTATTTAGAAAAATAGTTAAATAGATAGAATGATAGATAAAAATTATTTTTAGACAGATATATATAGATATAGATAAACAAATTATTAGACAAATAGAAAGAAAGAAAGATAGATAGATAGGTATAATGACAAATATTTAGACATATAGATAGACTAATAAATAGATAGATAGATAGATGATAGATATATATATATATATATATATATATATATATATATTGATTGAGACACACACACACACACACACACACACATATCTATATTTATATATAGGCAGATAGATAGATATATAGAAAGATAGAAAAATAAATAGATTAATTTGTAGACAAATAAGTAGATAGATAGATAGATAAAAATATTGATAAAAGATTGATAGACATATTGATAGACAAAATGTATTTAGATTGATAGATAGATTGACAGATTATTAGATAGATAGTTAGACAAATAGATAGACTAACAGATAAAAAAAATAGATATATAGATAGATAGACTAATAGAAAGATAGTTAGATAAACAGATAGATAGTTATATAGATAGATTTATAGATATAAAGATAGATATACAAATATATAGACATATAGATAGACTAATAGACAGACAGATAGATAGAAAAATAGATAGATAGATAAATACATAGATAGCCAGAAAGATACACATATGAATATAATTATTGATAGATAGATATACAAATAAATAGATAGATAGACGTTCAAACAGACAGATAGATAGATAGATTTAAAAATAGATAGACAAATAGATAATAGATAGCTAAATAGATAATTAGATAGATAGATAAAGAGATAGATAGATAAATAGATAAATATATACACATACAGACATACAGACAGACAGAAAAATAGATAGACAAATAGATAGAAAAATATATAGTTAGATAGACAGATAGATAGTTAGATAGATAGATAGATAGACAAAAAGTCAAACAGGTAGATACCAGATAGACAGGTGTAAAAATTGACAGATAGACAGATATATAGATATATAGATATATAGATTGATATAAAAAATGATAGTTTTTCATACAGACATACACATAGATAGATAGATAGACATACAGATAGACAAAAAGATAGATATTCAAATTGGGAGATAGTAAGGTAGGTAGGTAGATAGATAAACACACATAAATACATATAAATAGACAGATAGATAGACAAACAAATAGTGAGACATGCAAACATATAGTCATCTAGATATGTATTAGATAGTTTGATAGATAGATTGATATAAAGATAGATAGATAGATTAATAAACATATATATATAGAAAATGATTGAAAGATAGATAGATAAATAGATAGATAAATAGACAGATAGATATTCTTCAAGATATATAGATAAACAAGTAGATAGATAGATAGACAGATAGATAGATAGAGAACTAAATAAACATATTGATAGATACAATGATAGATAGACTGATAGGTAAATTTATAGCTAGATTGATAGAAAGATTGATATACAAATTGATAGAATTATTGAAAGATAGATTGATAAACAAATTGATTGACAAATAGATAAATAGATAGATTGATAGTCAAATTGATAAATTGATAGACAGGTAGATATAAAGATAGATAGACAAATAAATATTCAAATTGAAGATATATATAAATATATAGATAGATAGATAGATAGATAAAAAGAAAGACAAACAGATCGATAGATAGATAGACAGATACATAGAAAGATTGATAGAAAGATAGAAAGATACTTATACTAAAAGATAGATAGATATATAGATAAATAGACAGATTGATATAAAGATATATAGATTATTAGATTTCATGATGGAAAGAGTGTTAGATATACATATAGATAGACAAATAGATGGATAGATAAAGAAAAAGATTGAAAGATAGATTGACAAAAAGATAGACATATATAGAAAGAGATTCATATATAGATTTATAGATTGATAGTCATATAGATAGATAGATAGATTTACAAATAGACTTATAAAATGATAGAATGTTAGATAGATATATAAATAGACATATTAATTGATACATTTATATACAGAAAACACGATTGATAGGTATATAGATAGATAGATAGATTGATAGATAAAATGATAGAAATATTATTAGACTGATAGATATATAGATAGATAGTTAGATAGACAAAAATATAGAAAAATAGATACATAGATAGATAGATATCAAGATAGATAGATATACAGAAAAATAGATAAACAAATAGTAAGATATTTAGATAGATATATAGATAGATAGATTGATAATTACATTTAAAGTTATAGAGATAGATAATCAGATAGATAGATAGATTAATAAAAAGATAGATAGATAGATAGTTTGACAGATTGATAGATAAATTATAGACACATTGATAGTGAGATAGATAAACATTTTGATCGACAAATAGATAGTCATATTGATATATATATTGATTGATAGATTGATAGACAGATTAATTGAGAGATAGATAGACAAATTGATAAATAAATTGATATAAAGATAGATAGATTGATTGATAAATAAACATATAAATAAATTGATAGACATATAGATAGATAAATATATATAAAGATAGATGAATAGATAGATAGTTTGATACACAAATTGATAGACAGATAGATAGATAGATTGATTCAAAGATAGATAAACACATAGATAGACAAATAGATTGACATATATATAAACATATAGATAGATAGATAGATAGACAGATAGATAGATCAATAAATAGATAGATTATACAGACAGATAGATAGATTATACAGACAGATAGATAGATAGGTAGATAGATAATTAGATTGATAGATAGATATATTGATTGATTGATATATAAATAGATAGATATACAAAAATAAATACAAACATATTGATAGAAAGATAGATAGGTAGATAAATAGACAGATTAATTGACAGATAGATAGATCAATTTATAGACAGATGGATAGATACATTTATTATATATATATATATATATATATATATATATATATTAAATAGCTAGATAGATAGATATATAGAAAGACAGATTGATAGACAAATTTAAAGAAAGATTGGTAGACACATAGATAGATTTATAGATATATTGATAAATAAATAGATATGTAGATAGATAGATAAATAGATATACTAATAGTTAGATAAATTGATAGATAAATATATAGATAGAAAAATAGATAAATATATAGATAGAGAGATAGAAGATAGATTAACAAATAGATACATAAAAAGATAGATAAATAGATTGATTGATAGAATGATAACCAAATTGATAAACAAATTGATATACAAATTGATAGATAGATTGATAAATAGATTAATAGATAGTTTGATAGACAGATTGATATACATACAGACAGGTAGATAGATAGATAGATAGACCAATAGATATATAGATAGATATATAGATAGGTAGGTAATACTTAGAAAGATAGACAAATAGATATATAATTTGATAGACATATAGATAAATACATATATAGATAAATAGATAGACAAATAGATACACACACACACACACACAATTTGATAGATGGATAGTTATACAGATAGAATGACAGACAAACAGACAGACAGATATATATATATATATATATATATATATATAGACATATAGAAAGATAGATAAAAAGATAGACAGATAGATAGACAAATACATAGAAAGATAGGTAGATAGATAGATATATAGATTTATAGTCAAATAGATACAGAGATAGATTGATAGATAGACAGAAAGACAACTAAAAAGATAAAATGATAGAGAGATAAATAGATCAATAAAAAGATTGATTGAAAGATTCATAGATAGAAAGATAGATAGATAGATAGATAGATAGACATATTGATAGATAGAATGATATATAGATTAATATACACATTGATAGATAGATTAATAGGAAGATAAACTATTTGATTGGTATACTGATAGATAGACAAATCGATAGTTAGATAGAAGATAAATTGATAGATTGATAGATAGACAAAAAAGATAGATAGATAGATAGACTGACATATCAACATTTAGAAATATATATAGATAGATATATATATATATAGAAAAATTAATAGATAGATTTGTAGATAGATTTATAGATAGATATATAGAGATAGATTGATAGATTAATAGATAGATTGATAGACATATTAATAGACATATTCATAGATAGATTTATAGACACATTGATACATAGATAGATAAAAGATTTATAGATAAATAAATAGACATATTGATAGATAGATTGATAGATAGATTGATAAATTGATTGATAAATAGATTGATAGATAGATTGTTGACAAACTAATAGACATATAGATGGAGGTGTCAAACAGGCCCGGCCTAACCAGCCTGTCCCGTTTTTTTTGGGCACGAGCGTGCCTTCGTGCTGGGCCAGGCACGACACTGTTACTGTACCGTGCCGTGCCTGGCCCGACACGGTTTCTCTACCGTGCCGTGCCTAGCTCGGCACTATTTTAAAAAGCAGGACCCGCACGGCCCGCATGCACGGTAGGCCGTGCCATGCCGTGCCGGGCCTGCTCGGGCCCGGCCTGGCCGTACGGGCCAAACCGAGCCGTACGGGCCAGTAAAATTTTTTTTTTGAATTTTCTTTATTATTTTATTTATATAAATTATTAAATTATATATAAAATTTTAGATAATGTATAATATTATATATTTATAATATAAAAAATGTTAAAATTTATTAAAATAACAAAGTTTAAAATTTTTTTTATAATGTAATATAAAATTAGTTTACAATTTATTAGATTTATATAATATAGTTATAAATTTTTAAATCGAAAATTAAAACAAAAAAAATAAATAAATCAATATATTTTGTTAAAAAAATAAAAATAAAAAAAACATAAGCAACTCAAATGAAAAATGACAAATCAGTCATTTGATACCGAAGGTCCTAACCAAACAAATTACAGTTTCAGCATATGTATAAATAAAGCGTACAATCAATAAAAAACAAAACATCGAAATCAAAAAATAATAGTTTATCATAAATCGTCAATCGACATATCATGAGCATCATCAGCCGCAACCTCAAGATCAGTATTATATGAATCATCATCATCAGCAATCAACTCCCCCACTATCGTAGTGAATGCAGCTGCAGTCTCTGTCCCAGTCCCAGCTCTAGCACGATCATAGAAGATAAACCTCAAATCCTTCCAATCCATCAAACAAGTCAAGGCCTCAACAATATCTAGACGTAATCTCGATCTTCTATCCAAAATCATGTTCACTGCAACAGAAAAAATAGACTCCGATGCTACGCTTGACACCGGAGGAGTCAGTAGATTCCGTGCCATCCTCGATAGCATGGGAAATGTGGACTCATATGATTTCCACCACTATAATATATCAAGATTCTTAGTATCAGAATGTGATAGGAATGAGCAGTAATCGGTATCTAAGTACCGAGAAAGCTCGCTCCTATGTAATGGTCCACCCCTACATTTCCCCCTCGCTAGCTAAATGGAAAAATTGTCATCTCCGAACAAGGTATCAATGTCCGTAATCATAGTTTCACTACCACCACCACCATACCTAGTATCATAGTATGTGAACAGGTCAGTCAACTTCTCGTGATTGAACACTTCAGGTAGCTCTTCCAGGTTCATGCACGAGGAAATGTAGGTCAGGGTGTTTTCTACCCCTTCCACCTTAACCCTAGGGTCCATGCATGCAGCGAGGCAATAAAGAGATGGAACGGTGGACCAGTACTTCAAGTACTTGGTTTCCATCTCTGCAACCATATGGCTAAGTGTCGTGTCAGATCGATACTTCCTAAACAGGCTACTAATGTTGCATTTGCACCGGAGTGCAATGCAAGTCGTTGGCATATAAACTGATGAACACATGTTCGTCGTGTCATAAAAAATTTTCAGGAATTTCATAAATGAAAATTTTGAAGCCTAGTCAGTGTCTTCAATAATAAGTTCGTCACTCTTACTATTGACGTAGTTGGATATCACGTGTTCGTATCCAACACATGATTCTAACATCAGTTACATGTAATTCCAAGGATGTCTTACATCCGATTGGAATTTCTTCTTCTTAAGATTCGCAGACAAATAGAGACTACCAAACTCTTGTTGTCTGCGAAGAGTGTGAATATATTTTAGTGAATTACGTATATTATCCAATGCGGGGGAACAGACCTTCATCCTCGCTTGAACAATCAGGTTAATCACGTGACACATGCATCTGACATGAAAGATCTCTCTTAATGGTGCATCTCTAATATTCCTAACAAACATGTTGATCGCTACTCCATTATTTGATGCTTTATCAAATGTGGCACTAAAAATTTTATTTTGAATTTTATATTCTCTAAAGATTTTCATCATACACTCAAAAATGGCCGGGCCATCATGAGGATGAAGAATCTCAGAGAATCCTAAAATTATTTTATTCATAGTCCAGTTAGAATCTACATAGTGGCTGGTGAGACATGCATAAGATGATTCATCGTGACTTGTCCATATATCGGATGTCATCGACCCCACTCCACCATATGCCATAAATTCATTAATTATTTTTTTTGTTTTTCTAACTTATATATCTCTAGTATGTCATTCCTAGATGTGGACCTAGGAATCATATGAAAAGTAGGCTGAAAATATGTCTACATGATGCGTACTACCCTTGGATCTTTTAAAAATCTGATCGGAAGACCCATCAATGTGATAAGTCTGGCTAAGCCGTCCCTACCCAACTCACTGGAGTATATAAAGGGAGTAAACTTTGAGACTGAACTCGATCCAGTCTCAAAAAATGCAGTGCCAAGTTGGGTTTGCCTAGGATCTAATGGACCATGTTTTTTGGTGCATAATTCGGCATGCCTCTTAAGGTGCCCAGTCCCAAACGAACTCTTACATGTTAAAAGTCCCATACAATATTTGCACTGTGGCATTTCTTGTTCCTCACCCCTACCATTTATTTGTTTTATTATATTAAAATGAGTCCAAACTAGAGAAGTCCTCCTAGTTTTTTGTTTTTTAGAAGTTTGGATTGAGCCGACTAGAGAAACCAAAGTTTTAGCAGCCTCAGACCTCTGTGTAATATTTTCATTTTCTAAATTTAAATATGTTACAGTTGTATTTGTCATTTTTAGGAATTTTGTTATTCAGAATAGTTTTTTAAAGACTAGAAGACAGCTTTTGATTTTTATTATTTTTGGTATAGAGTGAGAAACTAGAGAGAGAGAGAGTTAAAAAACTTAAAATAAATTACCCGGTAAAAGCAGTGCGATCGGTCACGTCCACGGTGCACCACAGTCAAGCTCTAAGTTCAAAACTCAAGTTGAGATTCCCAAAAATCCAAGCTGAATGCCAAAATCCCGAGTACCAAGAGAGAGAAGCAAGATTTTCGAGAGAGAAATTGAACGATTTGAGAGAATTCATGTTTATGAAAACATAAATGTTAAAGAGATGAGGGTCGAATTTATAGATTAAAGATAATTTTAAAAAAAAATAATAATTTTTTTTTAATTTTTTGAATTTTTTTACTTTTTTAGGGGGCAGGATCATGAGCGCCGTTGGATCCTGCCCCCTAGCCATTGGAGGTGAGATCCAACGGCTGAAAATTAAATTTTTTATTAATTTTTTTTTCTGTTGGGGGGTGGGGGGATTGCGTCGGTTTTGGCCTCGTGGGACTGCGGGACGGGTCCAATCAGACCCGACCCGCTGTCTTTTTTGCGGGGGGGTGTGGGGTGCTCGCGGGGTTAGGCTCGGGGGACACCCGACATGGGATGAACCTGTGCTGGTATGCCATGCCACGGGCCAAACCGTGCTGGGTCAGGCACGTCACGGGCCTGGGCACGATATTTTTCCGTGTCGGGCCGGCCCAGGCACGACCGAACCATGTCGTGCCTCGTGTTGGGCCGGGCTGAGCCAGGCCATTCCGGTGGACACCTTTACATATAGATCGATAAATTTATATTGAGATAGATAGACAAATTGATAGGCAAATAGATATAGAGACACATAGATAGACAAATAGAGAGATAAATTGATAGAAAAATTGATAGATAGAATGATAGATAGATAAATAGATATTTAGATAGTTAGACAGATAGATAGATAGATATATAGATAGACATATAGATAGACAAATAGAAAGTCAAATATATAGACAGACAATTAGAGAGAGAGAGATATATATATATATATATATATATATATATATATTGATAGGCTGATAGATATATAGACACATAAATAGACAAATAGAGAGACAGATTGTTAGACAAACTAATAGATAGATAGATAGATAGATAGAATGATATATAGATAGATATATAGAAAAATAGTTTGAAAAATAAATTGACATATATATAGACAGACAGATATATATATATATATAGGTAGATAAATAGATAGTTAGTTAGATAATTAGATAGATAGATATATATATATATATTAGACACATAAATAGATAAATAGATTTAAAAATATATAGACAAATAGATAAATAAATAGATAAATACAAAGATAGACAAACAAATTATTTGATTAATAGATTGAAAGACATATAGATAAATGTTTTTGAAATTCTGGAAGTCTGTAGGAATTAGAAGAGTCCTAGATAGTTAGTCAATGTATGCGTCACTTCAAATGGGAGATCAGCAAAAGGAAGATAGCTGGAATTGTTCTTAAAGCACTTCAAGAGGAAGTAGGATACAAAGAACAAGAGATATTCTCTTCGTGGTATCGGGCAAAAGGAAGGTAAGTAATGGACCGTTTATTTGAAAAAATTTGATACTTTTGTTTCATGTAGGATATATCACAAGTGGGATCGTTTAAAGAAATGAAAATGGGACTAGATATACTCAAATGCTAAAGAATGAGCATGGACAAGTGATTTGAAATTTAGAGGCTGGATTGTCGAATTTGGAAGAGGAAGCTGTGAGGGAGCATGCTGGCCAGAGCTGATAGAGTTACACACTTCACAAAGATTTAAGGTTTCAAAGATAGCACAGGAAAGATATATACAAAGTTCAATAGAGGAAGCAAATTTCATAGCAAGTTCTATCAAGAATTCCGAGATGTCTTATAAAGTTAGGAAAGATTATGAGTTAATTAAAATTATGGATTGTTACATTTCTCTAACTTTAGGAATCGGGTGTAAAAGGGAAATGGGTAGATGTAGCTTGTACGAATGGTATTCCTCCGCCAAAAGAGAGGGTTCTAATTAATAAACAAAACCTTAAAAAAAAGACATATAGATAAATGGATAAATAGAAAGGTAATAGGTAGATAAATATACAAATTTATAGATAGATTGATAGACAGATAGAAAGAAAGAAAGAAAGAAAGATAGATAAACAGATAGATAAACAAATAGAAAAATAGATAAATTAAAAGATAGATAGATAGATATACAAATATATAAACAGATTGATACAAAGATTCATAGATAGATAGATATATGGATAATATACAAATAGATAAACAAATTGATACACTGTTTGATACATAGATTGATAACCATATTGATAGACAGATGGATTGATTAATTGATAGTTAGATAAAAAATTTAAAGATTGAACAGATAGACATAAATATAGATCATTTAGATAGATAGGTTGATAGACAAATTAATAGTTGGATTAATAGATAGATAGATATATTGATTGATAGACATATAGATAGATAGATAGATAGTTAGATAGATTGATAGATAAACAAATAAATAGACAAATAGATTGACAAATATATAGATAAATATAAAGACACATAGATAGATATATAGATAGTTAGATAGATACTTAAATAGATATAAAAATAAATATACAGATAGATAGGTAGACATATAGACAGAAAAATAGATAGATACAACATAAATAAACTAATAGATTGAAAGATACATAGGCATACATATAGATATATAGATAGATAGATAGATAAATAGATAGAAAGATAGAAAGATAGATTGATATATCTAATAGATATATTGATAGATAGATTTATAGATAGATTAGTAGATAAATAGATAGATATAGATAGATAGATTGATAAACAGATTGATAGATTTATTGATAGATTGATTGAAAGATAGATTTATATACAAATTGATAGATAGTTTTATAGATATATTGATAGATATATTTATTGATAGATTGAAAGAAAATTAAAAGATAGATATATAGACAATTAGATAGACATATAAATAGAGTGATAGATAGATTAATAGTTGGAAAGATAAAAAAACAAATAGATTTATAGATAGATTAACATATAGATAGACAATAAGATAGATAGATAGATAGACAAATAGATAGTAGATAGTTAAAAGATAGATACACAGATACATAGATAGATAGATCGATAAATAGAAAGATAGATAGTTAGATTTAATGACTGATAAATAGACTGATAGATAGAAATTTATATATATTGATATATAGATAGAAAGATAGATATACAAATAGACAGATTAATATTTAGATCGATAGTTATAGATATATATATATATATATATATATATATATATATATATATATATATACACACACACACACACACACACACATACTGATAGATAGAAAGATATATAGATCAATTGACAGATAGATAGACAGATAGAAAAATAGATAGATATATAAATATGCAAATAGATTGACAAATAGATAGATATATAGATAGACACACAATTGATATATAGATAAATAAATTAATAAACAAATTGAATGATTGATTGGTAGATAGATTGATAGAAAAATTGATACACAAATTAATAGATAGATTGATTGAGAGATTCAGACATAATAGATAGATAGATAGACATATAGATAGATAGACAGATAGATATACTGATAGAAAGAAAGATAGATTGATATATATATAGATAGATAAATTCATTGACTGATTGATTGATAAATAAATAATCAGACATATAGATAGATAGATAAATAGACATATAGATAAATATATAGATAAATAGATAAATAAATAAACAGACATCTAGTCAAATTGAAATAAAGATATATAGATATACATATAGATATACAGATTGATACATAGATTCATAGTCATATAGATAGATAGATAGATATACAAATAGATAGACAAATAGATAGACAAATTGATAGACAAATTGATACACGGATTGTTAATCAGATTGATAGACTAGTAGATAGATAGATAGAGAGATAGATTAATAGATAGATAAATAGATAGATTTATAGATATATTTATAGAATGATTGATAGATTGATTAATTGACAGATACATAAACAAATTGATAGATAGAATACATTGACTTAAATATAGACCATTTATATAGATAGGTAGATAGACAAATTGATGGATGAATCAATAGATAGATAGACTGATTGATAGATAGATAGATAGGTAGATAAATAAATAGATAGACAACTAGATAGATAGATAGAAAGATAGATAGACAAATATATAGACACATAGATAGATATATAGATAGTTAGATAGATAGATTGATATAGAGATAGATATACAAATTGATAAACTGATAGATAAAAAGATAGATAGATGGATAGATAGATTAATAGATAGATAGATATATAGACAAATAGATTAAAAATAGATAGCAAATAGATATACAACTAATTAGATAGATAGATAAACAAATAATTAAACTAATAGATAGACAAATAGATATACAGATAGATTAATAGATTGATAGATAAAGAATAAATAAACTAATAGATTAAAAGATACATAGACAGACAGTTATATAGATAGATAGATATATAATTAGATAGAAAGATAGATTGATAGATAATTAGATTGATAAATAGATTTATATATAGATTAATAGACAGACAGACAAATATATTAATAGATAGATATAGTTAGACAAATTAATATACAGATTGATCGATTTATTGATATATTCATTGAAGGACAGATTTATATACACATTGATAGTTAGATTTATAGATAGATTGATAGATAGATTGAGAGACAAATAAATAGACAGATATATAGCCAATTAGATAGACATATAAATAGAGCGATAGATAGATAGATGGATAGATAAATATACAAATAGATATATAGATAGATAAACAGATAGATAAATAAAAAGATTGATTGATAGATAGATAGGTAGATAGATAGATAGTTGAAAGATAGATACATAGATAAATAGATAGATGGATAGATAGCAAGATAGATAAATAGTTAGTTAGTTAGATAGACAGATTGAATGATAGATAAATAGACCGATAGATAGACATATAAATATACAGATAGATAGATAGAAAGATTGATATATAAATAGACAGATATATAGATAGATCAATAGATAGATCGATATATATATATATATATACAGATAAATAGAAAGATAGATAGATCAATAGACAAATAGACAAATAGACAAACAAATAGATAGATATATAGTTTGTTAGATAGATAGACAAATAGATTGATATATTGAATGATAAATATATAAATAGATGGATAAAAAAATAGATAGATAGATTGATAGATAGATTAATAGACATATTGATATATATATATATATATATATATATATAGATTGATTGATTGATAAATATATAAATAGACATATTAATAAACCGATTGATAAATAGATTGATAGACAGATAGATAGATTGATTGATAGATTACTATAAAGATTGATAGATTGATTGAAAGATAGATAGATATAATGATTCATAGACAAATTAATAGATCGATAGATAGGCAGAAAGAAAGACACATAGACAAATAGGTTTATCAACAAATTGATAGAAAGATAGATAGATAGAAAGGTAGATAGATAGGTAGACACATAGATAAATATGTAGTTTGATAGTTAGATAGTTAGATAGACAAAAAGATAGGCAGATAGATAGATAGATAGATGGATAAATAGATTGTTAGATAGATAGATAGATAGATAGGCAGATAGATAGATAGATATACAAATAGATATATAGATAGATAGATATAAAAATAGATAAACTAATAGATAGATATATAGACAAATAGATAAATAGATTGATAGATAAATAGATAAAAGATAGACAGATAGATAGATAAATAGATAAATTGATTGATTGATAAACAGATCAATAGATGGATGGATAGATAGAAAGAGGATACATAGACAGATTGATACAAAGATAAATATATAGATTGATTTAAAGATACACAGAAAAACAGACAGATAGATAGATCACTACAATAAATTATCTATTTATCTATGGAAATTAAGCTAGATAAATATTCACTAGCTAATTTTTATATGATTAGCTAGGGAATAGTAAAAATGTTTGATTTTATAATGAATTTCAAATTTGCGACAGATTTGTAATGGATAAGATATAAAAATTTTAGATTTAAAAATATTCCTAGCTAATATTATTGTAGATTTTGTCGCAAAGAATGGCAGTAATTTAGCAATGACTTTAGATATGAATTTTTCATAGCTAATTAGCTCGATAAAAAATAACTCGCTAAATAATTTCTAGAAATTTTTTATACGATTGTATATTAATTGCAAGCTATTTGTCATTAAATAATAATTTTCATAAAATATTTGCATTTAGTTACTAATCTTTCCTTAGCTATTTTGGATGGGGATTATTTCCGTCACTAATCTATACTTATATTTTTTTTTATTATTTGTTTAAAATGCGATGTAATTTTTGTATATTAAAGGTTTTAATGGTTTATGAATTAGAGATTCTTGAAAGACACCTTTTCCTCATATAATTATAAAAATAAAATATTATAAATAAATAATTTCAAATATATATATATATATATATATATATATATATATATATATATATATATATATATATATATATATGGATACAAATTTATATTAATAAAAACTAAAATACCTATTTTTATGAATATAAAATTTTTAAAATATAAAAAAAATTTTTTGAATTAATTAATAAAAAATGTTTAAATATTAGTAAAAATACATACATTAAATATATTATTCTATAATTATAAACATTTTTAAAAATATTTGAAATAATATATAAACATACACAAACATAAGTGTTAATAAAAACCTAAAATCATTATTTGTATGATTATAAAAAAATATTTTTTCAAAAAATCTGAATTAACAAATAAACAAGTAAATATTTATATTAATAAAACTTAAAAAAAAATTAATGATTTTATAAAATTTTTAAAAAATTATTATTAAAAGATTTGAAATATTTGAATTATAAAAAAAATCATATTTTACATTAAAATTTAAAATAAAATAAATTGATATTTATGGATAAATAAATTGATGTTTTATTTACATCCAAAAACTTTTGATGAGTTATAATAAAAACTTTTCAAAAGTACCTATTAAAAGAATAATTTAGGTGTTTTTTTAGGGTTTTAAAAAGTTTTTTAAAATATTACTAGTGATATTTTTTTGTCCTAAACACACTTAAAATTATTTTTAGCCCTATTAACACTTTTGAAAAGTATTATGACCCTAAGTTGATTTAAAACAAGTTTTATTTTTGCATCTACAATAATTTATAAAAATTAAATTATTGAGTCAATAATTATTGTAAAATACAAATAAAATAAAAAATATTATTAAATTTAATATAAAATTTGTATGCTTATAATAATAAATAAATAAATAAAAAATTAATATTATAAAATTAAAATTTATTAAACATGATCGATAACCTAATAGATTTCCTATGTAATACTTGTGTATCATCGAGTTTATAAGAATCTTAATGCTTTTTAAGTTGTTAATCAGTTTGTGTATTGTTTGTTGAGTCTATTCAATTGATGACATCATCTTGTTTAGCTAGGTTTGATTTTTTGAATTCTTCTGTTTATAGGGCACATTGATCAAATATTCAGGGTCACTCAAAGGCAAATGTGCAGTTGAAGAAATCATCTCTTATATGCGACATAGATTATAGTTAGAATTTGTTTAGTGGCATTTTTCTATTCTATGACTGTTGCTCTATTTCCAAATCAGCATTATCTCGGCAAAAAAGATATTAACTTTCATGAGTTGGCAAAAAAATATAATCCCTTTAAAAAATATATTAAAGGGATTATATTTTCAAATCCCTTGTGCATTTGCGAATCCACTCTCTGTCATTATTAAAATGTTTGGATTGTTTTACACTTGCATTAAACATGTAGCAGGTTGATATTTTCACATAGTTATACATGTCCATCTATGCATATAAGCTTGGTTAAGGATCATAGAAAGTAGAGAAGAAATGCACAAGAGATTAATGTGGGTTAGTGTGATTTTATATTTTATTGTATTGTATGACTATATTTTTTCTTGATTATATTAGAAATGTGTTTTGATGAGAGTGGTGTGATTGAATTATAACATAACATGCTTGGATTCATATCTTACGAAGGTGAGTCTGCCCACGGATTCGAAATGTGATCAAAGTCTTATGTACTTCCCATTTTCGCAATGTCATCACTACTTTGAAATTGATAGGAAAGTAATACAAATTGAGCAAAGCAAATGTATGCAAAGTATTAGGATTAGAATGATGAGGCTTGATGCACAATGATCAAAAGACTCACTTCTAGATCAATGGCAAGCTCAAGCTTCACTACTGTGCCATCTCAAGCTTTGCCGAGTACATAGTAATCCACTTTGGATGCCCCGTTAAAGTGAAATCGGCCACACAACTATACAAAATATGTCAGCTAAGTATTGAGGTAGCCAAACTTTTGACCCACCCAAACCTCAACGCAACTAATCCATATTTTTAAGATAATCAAAAGGATCATACATGGAAGAAAAGATTACTCTTTCAAATGTGTAGGAGACTCAAGAATAACCACCATAGCCTTTGACTCCTGTTGTGATGGATGGGGGCCAACAATTACATTAGGAGTACCAAAGTGAAACCAAATATATATTCATTCTATTCTCTTCTTCTTGGTTGATGATCAATGAAAGGATCTCTATTTAAAGGATAGAAACCTAAACCAGATCTTCCATCATTGGTAGATGTTTACCAGAATAAGGAGGTCAAGTTAAATGGGTTGATCACACATAATCTGTCAGTGGAAAAGATTAATGAAGCTTTTGCTCTCATGAGACAATGTTGTTCATGTTGTAGATGCTACGAGAAGACATGATCAAAACAAAAGTAATAATCCTAGTTCATATATATTACTTTTTTCTCTAACTCCTTGAAAGCCTGTAAAGGAGGCTAACCAAATCGAAAATTGATTTCCATGTGGGGTAGTCAAGGTTGTTAATTTGTTACTTTATTTTATTAAATATAGATGTCGGGCATCCTCTTGTATTGTCAATGACTGATGGAACAAAATAGATATTCTAGTATTAAGTGTGGTTGGTGATACCAAAGAGAGTAAAAGTGTGACACATGTTTCTGTTGACACAAAAACTTTTATCCATTGGTCTTTTGGTGTTAACACTGAAGAAATAGAAGATTTCTTCATGGAGGAAGGTTGTTAATTATGATTTTGTCTCTCTGCCAAATATTACTTGGGAGGTTAAAGATTTGGTAAATTTGTGAGATAGTGTCTAAAGTATAATTATTTGCCAATTTGAATGTGATCTATAAAACATGAATATAAATATATAAATATATAAATATATAAATATATAAATATATAAATATATAATATATAATATATAATATATAAATATATAAATATATAAATATATAAATATATAAATATATAAATATATAAATATATAAATATATAAATATATAAATATATAAATATATAAATATATAAATATATAAATATATAAATATATAAATATATAAATATATAAATATATAAATATATAAATATATAAATATATAAATATATAAATATATAAATATATAAATATATAAATATATAAATATATAAATATATAAATATATAAATATATAAATATATAAATATATAAATATATAAATATATAAATATATAATATATAAATATATAAATATATAAATATATAAATATATAAATATATAAATATATAATATATAAATATATAAATATATAAATATATAAATATATAAATATATAAATATATAAATATATAAATATATAAATATATAAATATATAAATATATAAATATATAAATATATAAATATATAAATATATAAATATATAAATATATAAATATATAAATATATAAATATATAAATATATAAATATACATGTTTAAAAAAAACATAACAGGCTCAATGAGATTTCTTTACTCAGTGTGACGGCACGGTTCATCTTTCTTGCCTAATTTTGCTTTCATTCTAGCAAGAGGCCCAAGCTGCTAGTTGTAGGACAACAGCTGAAGTAGACAAGTACCTGCTATAGAAGAAGAAGTTGCATTTTTTTCAAGGATGAGAAGATGATCTCTTCCGAGCAGTGCTTCATTGGATATCATAATGGTTTGAATATGATGGATTCTTATGGAGCTCAACTTCTTTTCTAAAAATGTAAGTATGATAAATCTTGGCACCACTATTGCATCGATCTCGGCTCTGATAGGAGGAGAGAGAACTGAATTTGGTGGGGGACCCACCTTGATTCTCATATCCGTGAATGGTATCTATATTGAATAAAATGTCTAGGTAGGTTTGATATACCACTTTATCTCTACTCAATGGAGTGTCTAATCTAAAAAGCATCCTAGGTGGGCAAACAACTCTACCTCATTCATGTCACATAGAGCATATTTTTTATTCTATTTTGCTCGAAGTAGTATCTCTAATTAATGATATATATTTCTTGTTATTTCTTGTTCTTGTCAAGTTGAAGGCTTAGAGGAACGACTAGATTATAAATGATGCGATTTCATTTAAAATTGAAAATGCCAAAAGTTTATGTGAATGTTATGTTGGATAAATTATTAGTTTTTTTTGTTTTTTTGTGGGTATTGTTCATTGGGTATGTGTCGTGTCTAGCTAAGGTTTATGTATGCTGTGTCATTTGTCAAAGTCATATGTCTTGGAGCCTACCTGTCACCTCCAATTCAACAAGATTTTGCTGTAATTAATCTATTTGGCCCCAATTTATTGTGTATTATACTTGTGATACCTTAGAAATCATAATATGTTATATTTATAGTGGCTATTAATATTAAGAATGCAATTTTATGGTGATGATAGTTTAATATAGGCCTCCTAAAAATACCGATTAGGAAGTGTGAGACTGCTTGGATATAAGACGAAAAAGGACTAAAGCTAAACCTAATAAGAATCAAGTAGAAGTGTGAGTTCATGGAAAATTAAATCATTGCATAAATATGATATTTAAATCAACATCTTCCACACACACACGCACAAATATGTGTGCGTGTGTGTGCGTGCGCATGTTTGTGTGAATTAATATGTGCCATATAGATAAAAAGATAGATTGACAAAAAGATAAACAGACACATAGATAGATAGATAGACAGATAGATTGTATAGATAGATAGATTGTTAGTTAGTTAGTTAGACATATAGATTGTAAAGATAGATAGACAGATAGATTGTTTAGAAAGATAGACAAACAGATAGACAAATATAAAGTTAGAAAAATAAAAAGATAGAAATATAGATAGATATGTAGATATATAGATAGACAGACATATAGATAGACATATAGATAGACAGATAGCCAGTTAGGTAGGAAGATAGTCAGGCAGGCATGCATACACATAGATAGGCAGACATACTTACAAATAGATGGACAGACAGAAAAAAAAACAAATAAAAAAATAGATAGATAAATTTATAGATAGACAGGTAGTTAGATAGATATTTATACAATTTGATATAGTGATTGATAGAGATATTCATAAATAGATCGATAGAAAAATTGATAGTTAGAATGAAAGATATATTGATAAATAAAAAAATAACATATAGATTAAAAAAAAAGATAGATATAGAGATAAACAGATAGATAAATAAATAGATAGTTGAGAGATAGATATATAGGTAGATAGATATATAGATAGACAGATAGATAGATAGATTTATAGATAGATGGATAAATAGAATGATAAATAGAATGATAAAAAAATTGATAGAAAGATTGATAGACAGATTGAAATACAAACTGATAGACAGATAGATAGATAGATTTATAGACAGATGGATAAATAGAATGATAAATAGATTGATAAAAAAATTGATAGAAAGATTGATAGACAGATTAAAAGACAGACTGATAGACAGAATGAAAGACAATTTGATAGACAAATTGATAGACAGATTGATAAATAGATTGATAAATAGATTGATAGATAGACAAATAGATAGATAGATATAAAGATATATAGAAAGATAAATAGATAGATAGATTAACATATAGATATACAGATAGATAGAAAGAAAAATTGATAGATAGATAGAGAAATCGATATATAAATTTATAAAGATATAAATAAACATATAGATAGATAAAATGATTGATACATAGCAAGACTAATAGATAGACACATAGATAGATAGATACATATACTGATAGATAGATAAAAAATAGATAGACACACATACAGATTGACAAATAGAAAGAAAGAAAGATAATTAGATAGATAGATAAATAAATAGAAAGCTATATAGATAAATTGATAGATATATTCATAGACATATAGATATATAAATAAACATATAGATAGACATATTGATAGATAGATTTATAAATAGATTAAAACTTAGATTGATAGAAAAATTGATATACATATACACAGACAAATTGATAATCAGATATATAGATAGATTGAATGGAAAATAGATATAAATAGATAGCCAAATAATCAAATAGATAGATAGATATATAGATGGATAGATAGATAGACAGACATATCAATAGACAGATTGATAAAAAGATTCATAAACAAATATATAGACAAATAGATATACAGATAGATAGACAATTTGATGGACACCTTGATAGAATGATTGATAGATAGATTGATATAAAGATTGATAGACAGATTGATATATAGATTGATAGACAGATAGAATGATCGATAGATATATTGATAGATTGATAGACAGAAGATAGATAGATAGATAGACAGATAGATAGACAAATAGATAGACATAGAGATAGATTGATTGATAGACAAATTGATAGATAGATTGATAGATAGATAGATAGTTTGATAGAATGATAGATAGATAGACAGAAAGATAGTCATATAGATAAATAGAAATATAGATAGTTATATAAAGAGATATATAGAAAGATAGTTAGATAGATAGATAGATATATATATATATATATATATAGACAGATTGATATATAGATATACAAATCATATATATAGATAGATAAATAGAAAGATAGATAGAAATATAGATATATAGATCAATAGATAGTTATATAAGATAGATAGATAGACAAAAAGATAGGCATATAGAAAGATAGATATTTAGATAGATAGATAGATAGATAGATTGATAGATAGATTGATAGATAGATTGATAGATAAATTCATAGATAGATAGACAGACAAAATTGATAGTTAGATTAATAGACATATAGATAAATTATTGATAGATATATTTATTAACAGATAGATAGATAGATTTAGAGACATATAAATTGGCAAATAGATAGATAGATAGACAGATAGATAGACAGAAACATAGATAGATATATAGATATTTTGATAGATAGATAGATAGATAGTTTCATAGACAGTTAGATCGATAGATTGATTGATAGAATGAAAGATAGACAGATAGATTATTTGATAGATAGAGTCATAGAAAGATTTTTTAATAGATAGATAGATAGATATACAAATATATGTATAGATAGATATATATTCAGATAGATCGATAGATTCTTGGAAAAATAGATAGATAGATAAATAGATAGAAAGATATAAAAATAGATAGAAAGATATAAAAATAGATAGAAAGATATAAAAATAGATAGACAGATATAAAAATAGATAGACAGATAGAAAGACAGATAGATAGATAGATAGACTAATATATTGACTGATAGATAGACTGATAGATAGATAGATAGATGGATACAAATAGATAGATAAAAAGATAGAAAGATAGATAGATATACAAATATATATATATATATATATAGATAAACATATAGATATAATGATAGATTGACAGTTAGATAGACCGATCAATAGATATATAGAAAAATAGATAGATGGATAGATAGACAAATATATAGACAAACAGATTGATTGATTGATTAAAAGATAGAGATACTTATAGATAGACCAAAAGATAGTCTAATAAATAAACATATGGATATAAATAAATAGATAGAAAGATCGCAAGTTAGTCAGATAAATAGATAGTTATATAAATAGATAAATAGATAGAGAAAAAGCTATATTGACACTTAGATATACAGATAGATAGAAAGATAGATACATAGATAGATCGACAAATAGATAGATAGATAGATAGATTAATTGTTTAATTAATAGATAGATATACAAATAAATATACTTCTAAATAGATATATATATATATATATATATACATATATATAGAAAGAGAGAGAGACAGATATATAGGCAAATAAATAAGCAGATAGATATATAGATAGACAGATATATAAATAGACAAATAGATAGTCAAAAATAAAAATAGATAGATAAATAGATAGATACATAGATAGTTAAATATATAAATAAATATACAAAAAGATAGATATATAATAAATAAGATAGATGGATAGATAGATATATAAATAAATAAAAAGATAGATATACAGATAGATATTCATATAGATAGATAGATAGATTGACAGATAGATTGATAGATTCAAAGATTGATAAACAAATAGATAGACATATAGATAGATAGATTGATTGATTGACAAATAGATAAACTAATAGATAGATATACAAATATATATATAGATAGATTGACAAATAGATAGAAAGATAGATAGATAGAAAATTAGGTATATAGATAGATATATAGATATATAGATATATAGAAAGATAGATAAAAAGATAGATATACATATAGATAGACAAATAAATAGCTAGATAAATAGATAGAAAGGTAGATAAATAGTTAGATAGATAGATAGACAAATAGATAGATAGATTGATAGAGAGATTTATAGATATATAAATAGATAGATGTATACATAAAGATAGATAGATTAATAGATAAATTGATAGATAAATTGATAGATATATTGTTAGAAAGATTGATAGAAAGATAGATTGACAGATTAATAGACCTATAGATATATAGATAAATAGAAAACAAGATAGATATATAGATAGATATATAGATAGATAGATAGATAGATAGATATATAGATAGATAAACACATAGAAAGATAGATAGATAGATAGATAGATTTACAGATAGATTGACAGATAGATATATAGATAGTTAGATTAATAGACTAATGATAGATAGATACATAGATAGATAGACATATAGATAAATAAATAAATAGATAGATAGATAGATAGATAGGCAAAATGGGAGACATATACATATATAGATAGATAAATAGATAGATAGGTTGATAGATAGACAAATAGTTAAACAAATAAAAAGATAGATAAATATATAGATTGACATATAGAAAGACATAGATAGTCAGATATAAATATAGACAGATAGATAGTTAGTTAGATAGATAGATAGATAGACATATAGATAGATTGATTTATTGATTGATTGACAACTTAATAGATATATTGATAGACATTTTGATAAATAGATAAATGAATAAATAGATAGATAGATTGATAGATAGATAGATAGAAAGATATTTAGATAGATAGATAGTTTGATATATGTATAGATAGACAGATAGATAGATAAATAGATAAAAAGACAAGCAAATAGATAGATATAAAGATTATTTGATTAATTAATTGATATATTTAGTCTTTTAGATAGACATATAGATAGAAACATTGATAGACACGTGCATTGTCTTTTGGGTAGAAATATAGATAGATAGATTGACTAATTCATAATCTAATGGTTATGCAACTGCCTAAATTTTCTTAAAAATAGAAGGGGAATTGGCTAATTTCTTCTGGGTAACAAAAATGGAAAACTGAATCTTTATTCGATTAAATGGAAAGACCTCTACTACCCAAAGGAAGAGGCGAGTCTAGGTTTCACTAGGCTAGAGAAGATATCTGAAGCATGGGTCTGTAAGAGATGTGGAGAATAAAAGAGACTAATAATCTTTGGGCATCATATATGAGAGCAAAATGCCTAACAAATAATGATACTAATATGATAAAATAGATTTATAATGAATCTCAAATTTGGAACAAACTGTAAAGCAAAATGAAGTGGTTGATAACAACTCTATACTTACTAAATATGGTTGGAAATGGAAAAATAAATGAATAAGGCTTATTTTCTTTAAAATCGGCCAAGAATCTGGTTAGGAATATAAGGCCTAAAATAAGTTTATTTGAAAGTTGTTGGAATAACAATAACTAGGCAAAAATATGTTTATTTTTATTGAAAGCTTTATCTAACATCATTCCAATAGAAACTCTGGATCTTCTCCTTTCACAAGAGAGAATAGCTTCAAAGATATGAGAAATATCTGAAAAAGAAATGAGTATAAAGCACAAAAATCAAATACTCAAATATAGAATACTTAAATGGATGAGGGGGCCAATTCTTGATTCAGTATACAAATGGCTCAATAAATCCATTCCACCTCTAATAATATGGTTTATTTGGACTGCTAGAAATAACAGCAGATTTGAGAATGTTGGAATGAATACAGAAGAAATAGTAAGAGATATTTAAAAAGAATTAAAATGCATTTTAGAAGCTTATCCTTTAAAATATATAACTTATTCAGAAAATAAAGAATATATAGATAAGTAGCACTTAAGGTATCAAAAGCCCAAATCAATAAGCTTCACTAGGTTATGCTTGAACAAACCTTTTAAAGCCTAAATGATACTCAATACGGATGGTAGTTTTAAAAGAGACATAGGTGCAGCAGGAGGTGGAGGAATTTAAGTGATTTCGATGGCTAGATGATTTGGGCAATTACTAAAAAATTGAAAGCTAATTCTCATATACAATCTAAAATCTAGGCACTCCTGTTTAGTTTAAAAATATGCAAAGATAGGAAAATAATGAACATCCAAATACAAACTGATTCTCTAATATTAGTAGATATCATTAAAGGTCAAAAATTGCTTTGGAAATATATAAATGATATAGATAAAATCATACTACTATTACATGAATTAAACTGTAGTATAATGCATATATCTAGAGAAGTGAATCAAATAGCCGATAAGCTAGCTGAGAACGGTGGAAAAATAGGAGATCAGGACTTCGAGACACATAACATGCCTACATAATATAGAAGCATACTTATACTAGACGAAACATAATATCCTATATTTAGGAAAGTTAACACTTAAAAAATATTTGTGAGTAGCTTAATTGAAATTTAAAATATGTAAGCCTTCATAAACTTTTACACAGCTTAAAGATGTAATAAATTAGATTGTATTCGTCGATGTTTAGATTTTCTATAGGGATAATGAAGATTATCCCTTGTTACATATGGAGGCTTGAAGAACTTCTGGAGGGAAAAAACATTATGCAGATTATCATTTTCAGCAAGAGGAAACTTTTTGCAAAAAAATTGATTTTTGTATCCTGGTCCTGAGGGATGCTTGCATGTCTTGTTGGATGAATCATTGCAAGAAAAATCATCACAAACTTATATTTCACATGCTTTTCTCTTGCAATTGTCACGGTGATAGATGGTGCACAAAGAAGAGGAGGAAAAAGATATATATTGTTGCTGGCTTTTTCTGAAAAAATAGATACATTAAACTGAGGGTGTTAAAGAGATGTAGTAGGAAAAACTATGCAGACAGGCTGCTGAAGCAGAAAATCTTGCAGAAAGTTGTCTGGAAACAAGGTTAAATATGAATGGTTTGTTTGGATGTTGTTTGTGGTCTATGGGGGTATAAAAGAGTAGGAAAATAGACATAAAGATCAAGCAGGTAGAACACATAAAGATAAGATGCATGTAGAATATACAATTTTAATGCAAAACCAGACAGATAACATTAGTAGATTAAGTGTACAACCAAAAAGCATAATCAGACATAACACATATTATTAAGATAATAGAAAAGTCAAGCAGGAAGAATGCTTAAAGAGTTAACGCTAGCAAAAAATTAATAAAGTGCTGATAGATAGAAAGATCAACCAGCTTTTTTACTAGGAGATCAGATTCGAATTTTATATTTGACACATTAGAATAAAAAGGATACTATCAATTTTTTTTTATTTTTTTATTTTAAGCATAAGGGTGTAAAAGGGCAAAGGCTAGTACGCTAGCGAATATCAATGGTATTCCTCCACTAAAAGAGAGAGCTATTATAAGAATAAAACAAACATTAAAAAAAGATTGATTGATAGAAAAACAAATTGATATACATATTGATAGACAAATTGATAGATGGATTAATAGATAGATTGATAGACATATTAATAGGCAGATAGATTGATTGATTCATAGATAGATAGATAGATAGGTTGATAGACAGATAGACAGACAGATATATAGATAGATTGATAGTTAGATAGTTAGATAAATAGATAGATAGATAGACAGATCAATAGACAAACTGACAAATAGATATATATATATATAAAAGATAGATAGTAGATAGAAAGATATAGAGATATAGAGATATATAGTTGGATAAATAAATAGATAAATAGATCAATAGACAAATTGACAGATAAATAGGTATAAAAGATAGATAAATAGATAAACATATAGATAAATAGATTCATAGAATGATTCATAGATAGATATATAGACAGATAGATATACAAAAAGATAAATAGATAGATAGGTTGATAGATAGATTAATAGACAGATTGAAAGGTATATTGATATACAAATTGATGGATAGACAGATAGATAGATAAATAAATAGATAGACAGATAGATAGAAAAATTAATAGAAAAAAAGATAGACAAATAAATAAATAGATAGACAAATAGATAGATAGATAAATAGAGACATAGATATATAGATAGATAGATATGTAGATAGATAGACAAAGAGATTGACATATAGATATATAAATATATAGATAAATAGATAGATAAATAGAAAGAAAGATAGTTAGATAGAAAGAAAGATAGAAAGACACATATATCAACAAATAGATGGAAAGTTAGATAGACATAAAGATAGATGGATAGATAGACTTATTGAAAGACAGATAGATAGACAGATTGATAGACAAATAGATAAATATATAGATAGAGGATAGATAGACACATAGATAGAAAGATACATAGAAAGATAGATAGACTGAAAGATAAACAAATAGATTGATAAAATGTAGATAAAAATATATATAGATAGATAGATTATTAGACAGATATATGGATGGATGGATGGATAGATATATGGATGGATGGATAGACAGATATATGGATGGATAGACAGAAAGGTAGATTAATTTATAAAAAGATTGGTAGTCAAGTTGATAGATAGATTTATTGATAGAGTGATAGACATATTGATAGATATTTTGATAGACTGATTGATAGACAAATTGATAGGGAGATTGATAGACAGATATTTTGCATATTGCTAGATAGATTGATAGATAGATACATAAACAAACATATAGATAGATAGATAGATAGACATATAGATAGACAGATAGATAGACATATAGTTAGTTAGTTAGATAGTTAGTTAGATAGATAAATATATATATATAATAGAAAGATAGATAGATAAATATATAGATAAATATATAGATAAACATAAAGATATACAGAAAGATAAACAAAAAGATAGACATATAGATAGATAAATAGATAGACAGATAAATAGAAATATAGCTAGACAGATAGATATAAATATAGATAGACAGATAGAGAGAAAAATAGACGGATAGATAGCTAGTTAGATAGATATATGGATAGATAGATTGATATATAGATATACAAATTGTTAGGAAAATAAATAAGTAGATTTATAGACACATTAATTGATAGATGATTGACATATCGGAAGATAGAAATATAGACAAATTGATATATAAATAAAATGACATATTTATATATAGATAGATAGACAGAAAGATAAACAAAAATATAGATAGATAGATAGACATGTTATTAGACAAAATTGATAAAAATATTGATTAATAGATTGATACACAGATTGATAGACAAAAAGATAGACAGATTGATATATAGATAGATAGAAAGATAGATATAGAGATAGTTTGATAAATAGATAGACAAATAGTTAGACAAATAGATAGAAAGATCAATAGATATAAAGTATTATAGTTAGATAGATTGATAGATAGACAAACAGACTGATAGATAGATAGATAGATAGACATATAGATAGATACATAAATAGATAGACATATAGATTTACAAATAGATAGATAGATAGATAAACAAATATATAGATAGATAGCAAGATAGATTGACAAATAGAAAGATAGATATAGAGATAGATAGACATATAGATTGATAGATTGATAGATAGTTAGATAAATAAATAGGTAGATACAAGGAAGATATATAGATAGTTAGATAAATAGACAAATAGATAGACAAATAGATTGATAGATAGATAGACAGATAGATAGACAGATAGATAGACAGATAGATAGATACAATGATAGATAAATAGATACATATATTAAGATAGATAGATAGATTGATTGATACACAGATTGATAGATAGATTGATAAATAGATTGATTAAAAGATTTATAGTCATATTGATAGATAGATAGATTGACATATAGATAGATAGATAAATATATACTTAGAGAGATACATAGATAGATAGACAGATATAAAAACATATAGATGAAAAAAAGTTATATAGTTATATAGATAGATCATATAGATATTCAAATAGATAGACAAATTGATAAACATATAGATTGATAGAAATATAGACAGATAGATAGAAAGATAGAAATATATGTATATATATATATAGATAAAATTATAGATTAACAATTAGATAGACATAATAATAGACATATAGATAGACGGATAGAATTATAGAAAGAAAGAAAGATAGATAGATAGATAGATAGATTAATAGACAAATACATAGATAGATAAATAAATAGATATATAGACAGATACATAGACAGAAAGATAGACAGATACATAGACAAATAGATTGACACATAGAAAAATAGATAAATAGATAGACAGATACATAGATAGATAGATAGACATATAAGCAGATAAGAAGATAGTAAGAAAAAAAGATAGATAGATAGACAGATAGATATACAAATAGATAGACTGATAGCGTGGCAAATAAATTGACAGATACATAGATATATTGATAGATGGATAAATTGGTAGAAAGATATATAGATAGATAGATATATCGATATATAGATAGAAAGACATATACATACATAGATAGATAGATACATAGACAAATAGATAGATAGATAGGTAGATAAACAGATAGAAAGAAAGATGATAGATAGATAGATTGAATTTTTGATAGATAGACTCAACGAAAGATAAATAAATAGATAGATATTCATATTGATAGACAGATGGAAAGATAGATTGATAGATATACTGAAATATAGATTAATAGACAAATAGAAAGATAGATAGACAAATTGATAAACAGATATATAAACACATTGATAGACAAATAGATTGATAGATAGACAGATAGATATACATATAGATAGAAAGATAAATACATAGATAGATAAATAGATAGATTGACAAATAGAAAGATAATTAGATAGACATATTGATGATATGTAGATTGGTATAGAGATAGCCCGTATAGATAGATAAACAGACAGAAACATAGATAGATAGACAGAAACATAGATAGACATAGAGATAGATAATTAGATAGAAAGATATATAGATAGATAGATAGATATATTGATAGATATACTCAAAGACAATTAACTAAACACATAGATAGATTGAAAGTTAGTTTGATAGAAAGATTGAAAGATAGATTGATAAAAAAATTGATAGAGATATTGATAGATAGATTGATAGACAGATAGAAGGCACATTGAAAGATAGATAGATAGTATGATAGATAGATAGACAGATATAGATTTAGATAGATAGAAAGATAGATAAATAGACAGATATATGGATAGATAGATAGCAAGATTGATTGATTGAAAGATTAATAGATAAATTCTTTGACAGATATATAGAAAATAGATAGACAGATTGATAGGCAAATAGAAATATAAATATATATATATATATATATATATATATATATATATAGAAAATTAGATAGATAGATAGATAGACATATAGAAAGTCATATAGATAGACACATAGAAAGAAAAATGGATAGACAAATAGATAGACAAATGGATAGATAACCAGTCAGATACATAAACTAACATACATACAGAAAGAGAGACATACACAAAAAAGATAAATATATGGATAGATAGATAGATAGATAGATAGAGAGATTTATAAATTGATTGACAGATAGATAGATAGATAGATATACAAATAGATAGATACATTGATAGATAGACTGAAAGATATATAGATAGATAGACAAATAGATAGACATATAGATATCCAAAAAGATAGATAGATAGATAATTATGCAAATACAAAGAAAAATAGATAGACAGATGGAAAGATAGATAGATAGTTAGACAGATAAATAGACAGATTTATATATTGATTGATAGAAAGTTAGATACACAGAAAGATAAACAAATAGATAGATATATTAAAATAAATATTATTAGATAGATTCATAGAGAGATAGATTGATTGATTGATATAAAAATTTATAAACAAAAAGATTGATAGATTGATAGATTTTTAGAAAGATAAATAAATAAATAGATAGATAAATAGATAGATAGATGAATAGATAGATAAATAGATAGATAGATTGATGAATAAATAGATAGATAGATAGATAGAAAGATTGTTAGAAAGAAAGAAAGAAAGATAGATAGATATATAGATAGAAAGATATAAAAATAGACAGATATATAAAATGATTGATATATAGGCAAATAGATTGAGAAAAAGATAAACGAATTGATAGATAGATAAATTGACATTTTGATATATATATATATATATATATATATATATATATATGTAAATAGATAAATAGATAGATATATATACAGATAGTGTGATAGATAGATTGATTGATAGAAAATTTATAGACTGATTTATAGATATATAGAAAGACAAATTGATAGACAAATAAATAAATAGATAGATAGAAAGAAAGATAGACATATATATAGACATATAGATTGAAAGATTATTAGACAGATAGATTGAAAGATTATTAGACAGATAAAAGATAGATAGATAATTTGATAGATTGATAGAAAGATACATAGACAAATAGATAGATAATTTGAAATACATATTGATAGACAAATAGCTATACAAATAGAGAGACAGATAGATAGACAGATAATTTGATAGATAGATAGATAGATAGATACATAGATAGATAGATAGACAAATAGATAGACAGATAGATACATAAAAAGATAGACAAATAGTCATTTACACAAATAGAAAGATAGATAGATAGACAGACAGACAAACAACAAATATATAGTTAGACATATAGATTGATAGATGGATTGAAAGATAGATTGAAAGATAGAGAGATACACAGATAGATAGACAAATAGATAAATAGATTAAAATAAATATTTATAGGTAGAGTGAAAGAGAGCTTGATTGCTTGCTTTATAGACAAATTGATAGACAGACAGACATATAGATAGATTGACACATAGATTGATTGATTGAATGATAGACAGATACATAGATAGATAATTAGATATATAGATAAAAAATTGATAGATAGATAGACTAATAGATTGAATGATTGATTGATTATTAGAAATATAGATAAATAGATAGATAGATTGATAGATTCCTAGATTATTAGAAAGATAGATAAATAGATTTATAAACAGATAAATAGACAAATAGATAGATAAATAGAGAGATATATAGATAGTTTGAAAAACAATTAGATAGATAGATAGATAGCGAGAGAGAAAGAATGATATATAGATATAAAGAGATAGATTGATAGATAGATATCCAGAAAAATATTCAGATAAATATACTAATATATAGATATATAAATAGATAGCTAGATAGAAAGATAGGCAGATATATTGACAAAAAGATATATAGATTTAAGGCAGAGAGATAGACATATAGATAGATATATAGATAGACAAAAAGATAGATTAATATAAAAATAGTGTGATAGATATATAGATAGATTGATAGACAAATTTATAGATAGATTTAGTTAGATAGAAAGAGAAATTGATAAATTGATAAATAAATATATAAATAGATGGATATATAAATAGATATATAGATAGTAAGATTGAAAGATTATTAGATAGATAGTTAAATAGATAGATTGATAGACATATTGATAGACATATAGATAGACAGATAGATACATGGATTGATATATAGATTTATAGATAGATAGATAGATAGACATATATATATATATATATTTGATATATAAATAGATAAATAGATAAATATATAGATGACAAGTAGATAGATAGCAATATATATATAGGAAGTTAGATAGATAGATAGATAATTAGATAGATAGATAGCTAGATAGACTAATTAATAGACAAATTATCAGACATATATATAGATAGAAAGATAGACATACATATAGATAGATAGACCAATAGATTAACAGATAGATAGATACAGAGTTAGATAGATATATTGATAGAAATATAGATAAATTGATTGATTGATAGATGTATAGTTAGATTTACGTATAGACAGATAAATAGACACATAGATAGATAGATATATATATATATATATATATAGATATATAGGAAGATATATAGATAGATACTTAGAAAGACAGAGATACACACACAAACAAACATAAAAATAGAAAAAAATATCGATAGACAAACAAATAGATAGATACACAGAGAGATAGATATACATTTAGAAAGAAATGAAAAAGATTGATAGATAGATATATTGATAGATGGATAGATTGATAAATAGATAGATAAACAGATAAACATATTGATGGATAGATTGATAGATAGATTGATAGATAAATTAATAGACAAATTGATAAGCATAATGATAGACAGATTGATAGATATATAAATAGATAGATTGTTATATGGACAAATTGATTGATAGATTGATAAATAGATTGATAAATAAATAGATAGATAGGTTTATAGATTTATAAATAGACAGATAGATACATGGTTAGATAGACAGATAGTATGAAAGTTTATTAGACAAAAAGATAGCTTGATAGATAAACAAATAGATAAATAGATAGATAAACAAATAGATAGATAGACAGATAGATAGATAGATAGACAGATAGACATATATATAGATAGAGAGATAGATAAACAGTTAGATAGATAAATAGATTGACAAATAGATAGACATACATAAATATACATATATATATATATGACATATAGATAGATAGTTAGAAAGATAGATAAATAGTTAGATATACATATTGATAGATAAATATATAAACATATTGATAGACAGACAGATAGATAGATGTCAGATAGGTAGATAGATAGAATTATAGACAGATAGATAGATAAATAGATAGATTGACATATGATAGATAGATAGATAAATAGATAGATAGATAGATATATAGATAGATAGACAGACAAACTGATAGATAGACAAATAGACTGACATATAGACCATTATAAACAAAGACAGATATATAGACATATAGATATACAGATAAAAGATAGATAAATAGACAACTACAAAGATATATAGATTGATATCTAGATAGATAGATAGATATACAAATAGATAGACAAATACACATATATAAAGATAGATAGATAGATAGATAGAAAGATAGATACACATATTGATATATAAATTGGTAAATAGAAAGCTAGGCAGATAGATAGATAAATAGATTGATAGATTGATAGACAGATTAATAGATAGACTGATAGATAGAAGGATAAATACACAGAAAGATAGTTAGATAGATAGACAAACAATATATAGATAAACATATAGATAGATATATAGATAGACCCATAAATTGATAGACAAATAAATAGATAGACATATAGAGAGACAAATAGATAGATATATAGAGAGATAGAGATTGATAGACAGACAGATAGATAGATAGATAGTCAGATTGTGACACCCTATCTACATGGAGTCCAACTCCATTCCATCACACAACAAAATGTGAAATAAAATAATATTCTCTCAAATGTAACATATATTTTTGTTCCATTTTATTTGCTTAGTGGAATAATTACACATACCCTTTTATTCAGGTGACAACAGGTTTTCCTTCATATGTGTGATCCCACATGTGGGTCTGTCATCTATCTTGTACCTTTACCTGAAAGGGTTCACACAATAGAGTGAGCAAAGCTCAGTAAAGGCAAACTCTTACACGGCTACTCCGTATCTAAATAGATGTAAAGCATCATGCACATATATCAACACCCACTCAAATACAATGTTTATATGATTGAAATTATGGATGAAATATTTATATGCCCATATTCTTGAGTCCCATCAACTTCCTCACACATGTCGAAGCCAAATGTAATATATTATATATAGATATATGTGTGTGTGTGTGTGTGTGTGTGCGTATTTCTGTATATATATATATATATATATATATATATATATATCTCTATAAAAATATTTATTTTTTTTTGGAATTATTCTGAAAAATATGGTCCTCTTCTAAAAAATAAAATTGGACATTCTCCGAACAAAATATGTTTTCCTTGGAATTACTCCAAGAAATATGAACCTCCTCTGAAAAACTATATTGGATATTTTGCGATAAAATATTTTTTTCTTAGATATTTTTCAAAAATCACCACGTAACTCAGCCTTGAAGTTCTCCCAATTTGAGTTCACATATTTATAATAGCCATGCTTCTAAAAAAATATACACAACTCAATCAGGACGTCGTCCCAATTCGAGTTCACAAATTATAATACATATACCTTTATATGTATATGTATATATCATGCAGCCACCCATTTACATGGAATTTTATCATGCACATGAAAACCAAATATGCTATTTATAATTAAAAATTATGTTCCCGACACATTTATAATGATCCAAATCCAATACACACTGTAATATATTTTACTAACCAAAACATATAAAATTTTTACCAATTAACCATTCCCAATGTAATTTCTAACTATTCGAATTAAAAAAACAAAATATGATCATTTATATCATTTAAATAGAAAAAAATTCAGATGGTTGAAAATCACTACCACTCGAAATATATTATAAAAACATAATAAATTTGATATCAAACTAAAAATCTCGTCGTATAGAGCAAATTTTTTAATCCATTATGATCAAAAGAAAATCAATGAATCTTTTATTTTTTTTCCTTTGCATTATTTCTCTCTTCGCAATGTATGGTTTTATTTTTTTTCCCATCATCCCGTTTTCCGAATTCCCATCATTTTTTAACAATTATTTTATTAAAATAATATATTAAAAAAAACTTATAATTATTTTTTTTATGTTGATGCTTGGACCATACATGCGCATCCATGCGCTGACTACGCAGCATGGTCTTTCCGTTTTCAATTTTTTTATTTACTAATTATTCTAATAATTATTTAATTAATTCAAAAAAATAACAAAAATGTAACTTTCTCAGAATTTAATGAAATTTCTATCCATAACTATATTTTCTAAGACGAATTCAATAAAGAAACTATTTTATAATAAGGGTTCTGAAATTTTCAGCTTGTTTTCATATTGTAAAATTACCATTTTACCAAGTTTTTTCAAAAAAATCATTTTATTTATTTATATATTTTTTTCTTTGGGATTTCATATAGATAGATATACAAATAGTAAGATAGATAGATAGGTAGATAGATAGATAAAATAGATATACAGATAGATATACATATAAATAGATAGATACAAAGACAGATAGATAGACATATAGATAGGCATATTGATAGATAAAAGATAGACAAATAGATAGATACATAGATATATAGATATATACACAATGAAATTTAGATAGTCATAGATATATGTGGATAGATAGACAAATAGATGGAAACATAAATAGTTGTATAAAAAAATAGATAGATAGATTGGTAGATAGATAGATAGATAGTTATATATATAGATAGAAGATCAATAGAAAATAGTTAGATTGTTAGATTGTTAAATAGATAAATAGATAGATAGGCTAAAAGATAGATAGACGATTGATACATAGATAGATAGAAAAATAAATACTCAATCAGAGAGATAGATAGATTAATAGACAAATAGATAGATAGATAGATAGATAAATAGATAGGTAGCCAAATAGATAGATAGATAAATGGAGAGATAATTACATAGAAAGATAGACATATATATAGATCGATAGATTAACATAAAGATATGCAAATAGACATATGACAAGCAAACAGATAGATAGATTTATAGATTGATAGATTAGATAGATAGAAATATATATATATATATATATCATATAGATATAGATAGAGATAGATTAATTGATAGATAAATATATAGATAGATAAACAATACATAGATAAATAGACACATAGATCGGTGGATATATAGGCAAATAGAAATATATTAAAGTAGACAAATAGATTGATAGATAGATA